>CAUYON010087768.1:0-23390 GCA_963573935.1 Arctocebus calabarensis
GAGGCTGGTGAGAAGCCAGCAACAAAGAGGAAGAGGCGTGTGGCACGTGGTGTTTGTCCTGTGTGGAAGAGAATGGGATGTGGAGAGGAATAACTGGTGTGGGGGGCAGCCTCTCTGAGGACAAGACTTGGAGGCTGAGAAACCAGTGGCACTGGGCAGGGAGGAGAGCTGGGTTCAGCCTTAGTGAGCAAGACTCTGGCATATACCAGGGAAGTGAAATTCTCAGGGGCTGAGGAAAGGGGGTTGGGTAAGTCCAGCCATGGTCCTGTGTGCCCTGGAGGGGTGTGGACATGCATAGGAAGATGTTAGGGCAGACAGAATGTCTGAGGTGTTCGCTGTAGAAACTGTTCTGGCTGCTGGGTGGAGGCATTGATGGCAGGAGATGGGAAGATCAGAGCAGCCTGTCTGTGGGGGTAGGATGTGGTTGGAGGAGGCTCCACAGGGCTGGGCTGGGCTGGTTGCGTGTGTGTGTGTGTGTGTGGAGGGTCTCCATGGGGAGCGGCCTGGGAAGGCTGAACAGAATTCTGTTTGGGGATGCTGAGGCACTTCATTATGAGCTGCCCAGTTCCAGGTGCCTGGGAGGTGGCATGGAAATGTCACAGGTAGGTGGGTGGTGTTGGGAGCAGAGTCTTGGTAGGAGAAGCAGGTTTGGGCTGGGTACAGGTGACATGTCATCTGGAAAGAAGGAAGAAGGGGCCTGGCCTAGTCTGGTGGGGGTGGGAGGTACAGGGGCACTGGACACTGGGGATGTGTCTGAAGGCAGCAGGAGAACTCAGGAATCGCCTGTCAGTGAGAGATGGCTCTGGAAGGAGAAATTCCATGACCTGGGTGCCATTGAGAATCAGCTCCCAGTACAGTCCCAACTGCCATGTCCTGCTTGGAACCCTGTAAGTTTTCTTTGGGTTTTAGTTACTGTCCTTGTGACAGAGACTATGTAAAAGAGGCATTGGAGCACCCTGGGAACATCTGCTGTGGCCAAAGTCCTGGGCCAGGTGCAGGTTTCATTTCCTCATGGGGCTCTCTGGGGACACAGCTTCCTCCTACTCAGACTCCAGGATTGGTCAGAAATGAGGTTTTACTTTGGCCATACCCTTGTTCATTACCATTGTACTTCTCTGAAAGATTTCGAACATTATAGATAGTTAGGAAAGAAAATGGGAGCATTCAGAAATGTATAAAGGGGAAAACCTATCACTTTTTCTTTTTTGGTTTTTGAGAAAGAGCCTCAAGCTGTCACCCTAAGTAGAGTGCGGTGGTGTCACAGCTCACAGCAACCTCAAATTCGTGGGCTCAAGCAAATCTCTTGTCTTAGCCTCCCAAGGCTGGGACTACAGGCACCCGCCACAACACCCAGCTGTTTGGTTTTTTTTTTTTTTTTTTTTTTTTGAGACAGAGCTGTCGCCCTGGGTGGAGTACTGTGGCATCACAGCTCACAGCAATCTCCAACTCCTGGGCTCAAACGATTCTCCTGCCTTCACCTCCCGAGTAGCTGGGACGACAGGCGCCCGCCACGCCTGACTATTTTTTGGTTGCAGTTATCATTGTCGTTTGGCGGCCAGGACTGGATATGAACCCGCCAACTCAGGTGTATGTGACTGGCGCCTTAGCCTCTTGAGTCACAGGCTCTGAGCCAGCAGTTGTCATTCAGGTTTTTAGCTGGCCTGGGCTGGGTTTGAACCCACCAGCCTTGGTGCATGTGGCTGGTGGTATAACCACTGTGCTACGGGTGCCAAGCCATTTTTATTTATTTATTTATTTTTATGACAGTTTCACTTCATTGCCCTTGGTAGAGTGCTGTTGCATCACAGCTCACAGCAACCTTAAACTCTTGGGCTTAAGCGATTATCTTGCCTCAGCCTCCCAAGTAGCTGAGAGACTGAGGCAATAGGTGGCCGCCACAACGCTCAGCTATTTTTGTTGTTGCAGTTGTTGGTTAGCTGGCCCAGGCTGAGTTAGAACCCAACACCCTTGGTGCATGTGGCTGGCGCTGTAACCACTACGCTATGGGAACTGAGCCACGTTTGGGAATTTAATTCATTTGTGGGGGGAGGGGAATGGAGTTTTGTTCTGTTGCCCCACCTAAAGTGCCGTAGCATTATCATAGCTCACTACAACCTCAAACTCCTGAGCTAAAGCAATCCTTCTGCCTCAGCCTCCCAGGTAGCTCAGACTACAGACATGGCTTATTTTTTCTGATTTTAATAGAGAAAGGGTGTCACTTTTGCACAAGCTGATCTCAAACTCTTGACCTCAAATGAGTCTCCTGCCTCTGCCTCACAGTGTGCTAGGATTATAGGCGTGAGCTACTGCTGTGGGCTTTAGATGTTTTCTTTAGTAATTGTGTGAGTGTTTCACTTGTTAGGACATTTCATCCTTTGCCAAGTATGCTTCTTATGTCTTCATAAAGCTTAGAAATTAGAGTTTTAGACAACTTTACTATGTACCAGTAATAACCAATTGGAAAATAGTATTGAAAAGAGATCTCTAATCACAATAATAAGAATACCAAGTTCCTAGGAATAATCTTGATATTAAGTTGTATGACAACAGTATGAATAAAACTACAGAACTCAAAAAAACATTAAAAAAGACCTAATGGTTAGAAACACATCCAATATTCTTCTGCTATGAAGATATAAATTCTCCCTAAATTAATCTATACATCCATTAAATCAGCCTCAAAATTACAACAACTATCTTAAAATGAAACTTGAGAAGGTGATTCTAAAAGGCATATGGAAAAGAAAACGGAGGTGTAAAAGAAGACTCAGGAACTTCCCTACTAGAGGATGAAGCTGAGAACTGAACGCTAAACCTTGGTGGTGATGTAAGAACAGACAGATTCCAGAAAAACGTGAGAAACTTGGGGACATTTAGTGTGTGACGTTTTAATTAAGGCTTTCCACATGTAAAAAAAAAAATAAGGTAAGTCTGTAGCATCCAATAAGAACAGAAATAAATCCCAAGTAGCTGGGACTGCAGGTGCATACCACCATGCTGGGCTCATTTCTTTACTTATTTTTTTGTACAGATGTGGTCTTAACTGTGTTGCCCAGGCTACTCTCAAACTCCTGGCCTCAAGTAATCCTGCCTTGGTCTCCCACCCCTGCCTGTATTTTTTTTTTTTTTATTTTAAAATGTATTTCTACTTACTTATGGAAGTTAATTGTAAAATAGCCCCAGGTAGGTCCTCTGGGCAGTATTCCAGAAGAAGGCATCTTTATCACAGGAGATGACAGCTCCAGGCATGTTATCACCCCTGAAGACCCTAGAGCAGGACAAGATCATTTACAAGATGATCCTGACCCTTTATAGGCCCAGGCTGATGTGTGTGTTTGTATCTTATTTTTTTTTTTTTTTTAGAGACAGAGTTTCACTTTATTGCTCTTGGTAGAGGGCTATGGCATCACACAGCTCACAGCAATCTCCAACTCTTGTGCTTAGGCCATTGTCTTGCCTCAGCCTCCCAAGTAGCTGGGACTGTAGGCGCCCGCCACAACACCTGGCTATTTTTTTGTTGCAGTCTGCCAGGGCTGGGTTTGAACCTGCCAACCTGGCCTTCAGTATATGGAGCCAGCGCCCTACTTGATGAGCCATAGGCGCCGCCCACAATATCTAAGATTTAACTTTTTTTCCATGATTGTTTTTTAGGTACCTTTGGGTCTGCTATCAGATAGTCCTCACATTTAATATGAAACATTTTGCTTAGACTTTTGTGTCTCACTGAATTTAGGGAGATGTTTACATTATGGAGTTTTTTGCTTTTAAAATGAAGATAAAATTTTTAAATCTATATATTTCAATGGAAAGCAAAATTATTCTTAATGTATGTTTTGGAATCAAACACCTATATTGATGGTGGTTTGAAAAAAATCATTGCCAAGAAATAACTTCAGGAGATAAGGTTCTAACCTCTGCCTGAAGCTAGATACATCTACTTGGGCAAATGGTCTGACAACTACAGACTTGGCTCCTTCATTGGAAATGGAAGAGGGGGCTTGGCGAACTTAAGTGGCAGCTATAAAACAAAAATATCCAAGAATCCTTCCAGCTCAAAAAGTGTGCTGATTTTATACCCTTCCATGGCATGACTCATGGTACCCTGGTGGGTCACAGTATACTTCATGGTACCCTGGTGGGTCACAGAATACTTCACTAGATGGAAGGCAGCTGGGCTCCTTTGTGGCAAATCTTTAGTTGCTTCTATATAGCAACAAACAAAAGGCAAAGTCAAGGTTTAGGGAAGGATGGAGCAATTAGACCCTACTGAGGCCATGGAGGAGGGAGCAAGCTACCACAAGGGCCAAGTTTGGCAATTTATTTCCCTACAAACCAAAAAAAAAAAAAAAAAACCCAAAACCCCCCACCTCATTTAAAATCAACTTAAAACAGAAACAGAGTGATTTTTCCTAACATCCCCTTTTGGTATTTCAACATATTTTTATATTCAAAGGTAAAGAAAATCATGCAAACCAGCCAGCCTTTTCATTTCCTGCAGACAGAGTTCATATTATTTACTCCTAGGGAGGTGACTCTCTTTCCCTGCTGGCCTGGGGGAGGAGGCAGAAGAATCTCCCCAGAGTGAAGTAAAGGTTTGATGCAAGGAAGCTTCTCAACCTCAGACCTTCCTAGAAGAGCAGACTTTTTTTTTTTTATTACATCTGTGGAAAATAATAACCCAGAGGAACTCAGACCAGCATAGCTTGTCTTCTTTTATCTATTCCACTGTTTGGGAAATAAAATCAATCTGTATCAAAAGAAAACAAAATATGACAGGCATTTGCTCTAGGTTACCAAAGGATCAAAATGCCTTTCATGTCTTTACTTTTCTCTCACTAAATTAACATACCTACTAATTAGAAAGAAGTATGGATACGAGAGAAATTGTTTTTATGGAAGACTTACTTGCTTTATCAGCCATAATTTCTTCCATACTTTTTTTATATTATAAAATATAAAAACCTAGGACTAAATGATGAAGTATGGTGAATTGTTTCCAATGATGAATATCAGCTGCCAATCTAAGAAATTTGAATAAGGACCAAGGGAAAACACAGAGTAGAAAAAAAAAACTGAATAGTGAGGAAAAACAAAAAACCTTGGAACCATTAGCAGCAGGCAAAGCTGAATTTCCTATGCCATAGTGCCCCCTGCTGGGCAATCACAGACATGGTCACGTCATCATAGAGCAAGTCAGTCTGTCCCACAGGCCACAGAAGGGAAGATACCATGTTTTGAACAAAATCAGTCACAAAAAGAGTCACAAAATCAAAAAGAAATATGTACACAGTATTTTTGATGATTTCTTTTTATGCAGCCATGATTTAGAACTGGGAGGAGCAGGAAAAGAATCCCAGAGCCCGTTAGAAGAACTAGGATTTGTTCTGGCTCTTTATGGTATGTGATCTGGCTAAAGCTCTTTCCCTAAGCTGCGCTCCTCCTCTGTAAAGTGCAATTAGTAATAATAATAAATGATCATGATTGATTTACTGCAGAAGACTGTTGCAGAAATTTTTTTTTTAAAAGAAGAATAAGAGGTAAAGGAGATCACACACAGAGAGAAGAGTACTTTAAATGATATGGGACTTTGTAAAACACATAGGAATATCAGAGTAAGGAGGGGCAGAGATGCTTCACTAAAAATTGAAGTAACTTCCTTATCCTCATCAAAAGTACTCCAGACTGTATACCCCAGGAACAGTTGCTGAGACTTTCAAATTCCTATACCATCCACTGGTTTCTAAGGACTGACCTGGATATCTTATAAACTATATCTGTTACCCGTATTTTTGATATTGCACAGAATTTAGTGTATATTTGAAGAAGCCACGATAGGTTAGTGAACACAGAAATGGTGATGGGGCCAATGAGATCAAGGCATTCCTTGATTACTTGATAGTCATTAATGCCTGGGGTCTTCGGCCTCTCACCAGGCTTCAGATCAGAAGCATCTGTAGCGCCTGACAGCTTGTCAGAAATGAGAAGACTTAGATTTCATCTCAGACCGGCTAAATCAGAATATACACTTTAAAAATATCCTTGGTAATTCTTATATATTTAAGAAACTCAAATCTTGTGCATGTGGGCTATACAATCTCTCTGACTATACATCAATTAACATCCAGTATGCATAGACAGAATGGCATTTTGAGTTGGCCTCATTTTAACAGCACATTGACAACTACTTAGAGAAATGAAACTGGAAAGTAAAAACTACAGCTAAGGAAAATTAATTTTTATGAGTCTCAAAAGAAACTATAATAAGATGACTTTTCTAAACATAACTTAGCATTATACTACTTTAAAATTTTTATAGCCTTTTAGTACCAATTTTAAGATAACATCATGTATTGCTATTAATACATGCATATTTTATGCCGGCTCTTAATTCCTGTGTTGACAGAATTCTAAAATGCAAATGATTTAATAAGAAGTTTGAGAAAATAGACTCGCGTCTAACCAGACTTTTGAAAAATCTAATAAAGGTGTAGTTTCCATAAACCCAATCTTCCTAGTCTTTTTTTTTTTTTTTTTTTTTCCAGTTTTTGGCCAGGGCTGGGTTTGAACCTACCACCTCCGGCATATGGGGCCAGCGCCCTACCCCTTTGAGCCACAGGCACCGCACTCTACCCAGTCTTTTGCCTGTCAATATACTATGAACCTAAGATAATCTTCTAACCTATTAGAATTGGACTGTTATACTAGCAACAAATATTGTCTGAGTTCTTTATACACATGATTTTAAAGTAACTCAAATTTTGGATATGATTGGATAAGTATAAGAAATAAATCCATTTTCTTTTACTTACTCTTTATCCCCTATCACGATAATTAATCTCTGCCTCCCAGCCTCTGCTCTGCCTTTTTCATTTCAGAGTGTTTTGTTAACCTATTGTATAACAATTAGGTCAAAAGACCTTAATGCTAGTGCTTCACCTAGGATAGTTTCTTTCTAAACAGCTCTTGCTATAAAATTATTCATTCCTCTCCAGTTATGTAGTGTTGTAGTTAAGGTAAGAGAAGTCATATAATTAAACTCCTGCACTCTAAGGTGTGTGAACTCCTAACAGTCTTCTCCAACTACCCAATTGGGGATCCATTGAGTTTTAAGGAAAAGAACTCATACACCTAAATAAAAAGCTTATTGATGGAGTTTCATGCAATTTAAGATTTGAAAAGTTTTAGATTAAAAGTGGGAGATACTGGAGCACTTAGGTACCTTCCTGGGTTCATTGAGCCCTCCAATCTTCTTTAGCTTATTTTCTACCTAAAATGCAGGCTCTGACTAGACATGTAATATCTATGGGGTTATCTCCTTGGAGAAGAGTAGAAATTGCTACAAAAAAAAAAGAGGGAGAGAGAGAGAGAGAAAAGAAAAAATTTCAAGTGGATTTGAGAATTTGTGCAAGTCCATTTTTTTCAACTCTCCTTTGAAAGCATTAAAGAAAATAGTATGTTCTAGTCACTAAGGCTGGATGCTGAGGATCAGGAAAAAGGCCTGAAGAATGGGTCTCTGAAGTGTAAGAATTTTGACTCCTTACTCTACTGGTTGGAGGCTTTTTATAAGTGTAGAGGAAAAAAAGCTTATTTGAGAGAGTATTGGGAGTTCTAATCTGTTCACATCATTGGAAAGAGCTCACACAGACTCAGAGAAGCACCTCTCTCAGGGCCTTCAAACTGACACACTCCTCCCTTGCCAAAAGCTTGGTTTACAAAGCAAATCAAGAACCACCCTTGACAGAAGTTCTTGTCCAGAACTAGGAGCTCTTTCCCCCAGCTTACTATGCCAAAGAGAGAACTTAAAAAAAAAAAAAGAAAGAAAGAAAGAAAAGAGGTAAGGTTCATTTGATATTTTCTATCACTATGTCTTTACAAATATTTAAAGTAAATACTGTATATGGACTAAACTACAGGATGTACAATGTTTCTTACCGCTCCCATTCAAAGTAAGATCTTGGAGATCTTTCCACTATACATTCAAAGATGCTCTTCAAAACAAAAAATGTTTCATTGTTGATATTCAATGGGGCTGCAAGCTTTACACATGTACCTATCAAACACAGCAAATAAAAACTCTTTCAGGGTTGGAATTAAGGACAAAATAGTAAATAAAATGATATTGCAAACAATGGTGACTCTTCAGCTCAAATGCTATATTTGAGATAGAAACGGACAATCTCTTCTTCCCAGAGATGGGAAAGAAAATGAAGATGCTTTAAAGGGCAATGCAAACTTACAGAGGCACAGGGATTGGCTCAGCAAGTGGAAGGCAACGAAAAAAAAAAAATCAAAGCTTCTTTCCATTGTGTCAAAGTGAACAGTATGTTGGTGAGAACTCAATTTGGAGACATAAATTAAATTTATGAGTATGATTTTCAACAGATTTTAATTTTCTATTTTTTACATTTCCTATATACTTTCTTTCTACACAATCTTTCTTACTTTTTCTTTTACCTTATCATGGTATAGTTGGGAAGGAAAATAAATTGGGAATCAGCTTTGGCCCATGTTGACTACTGATTTATACGACTCAAAATCAGTGCTTTAATTTTCCAAGGAATTAATCATATTTATGTGATAGAAATATTGAACTCTATATAAATAATAACTATAATGAAAATCATGACAGTTAACTCTTAAAATAATTTTCATTTAACAATCACTTTTCGGGCAGTGCCTGTGGCTCAGTGAGTGGGGTGCTGGCCCCATATACCAAGGGTGGCAGGTTCAAACCCAGCCCCGGCCAAACTGCAACAAAAAAAACAGCCAGGCATTGTGGTAGGCACCTGTGGTCCCAGCTACTCAGGAGGCTGAGGCAAGAGAATCACCTAAGCCCAGGAGTTGGAGGTTGCTGTGAGCTGTGTGACGCCACTGCACTCTACCGAGGAAGATAAAGTAAGACTCTGTTTCTACAAAAAAAGGAAAAAAAAATCACTTTTTCAAGATGTTAACTCACTTAATCTTACTATCATTGTTTTGCCGATGAGAAAACTAAGACACAAATTGGTCAATCATTTGCCCAAGATCATGCATCTGGTAAGTGGTGGAAACAGGACAGAAGTTCAAGTGGCTGAGCTCCAGAATCTACAATTTTTCACGTTAATTCTCTTCTGATACATTTTTACTCTCTCATGTTGATTCCACGTATGTTTTCCACTTTCCATAAAATCTTGATATCTCTTAAAACCAAAAAAAACCAATCTTGATATCTCTACCAATATCTTTAAATAATGGTTTCTCTTCTTTTGGGAGGAGAGGTGGTGGTTAAACCACAATAAAACAAGAAGGAAGTTTTAAGAGAAGATGTAGTCATAAATTTGATCTACTAAATAAAGAGAAAACACAGAAGAAAAAGTTAGCCCCTTAAAAGAAAAATGTATTTTAAAAGTCTCTCTGGATTTTTTTTTTTGTGTGTGTGTGAAAGAGCAAAGGAATGCTGAATAAAAATCAGTTTTTATTATTTTTTCCATAATGTTGTTTCTTCCTTGGTGAGCATTTGCTGCCAGTACTGACGTCCCACCCACCTCTAATGACCTCTACTTTTCAGTGAAAAACTCTAACTTTGCATGAACTTTGCTGTTTAACTCTGAAGTTAGGAAAATCCTTCGTGGGTATATCTAGCCAGGTGTAGGTAGAATGTGGAGAGAGATGCAGGAAAAGAATTAGTGGCATGCCAGGTATCAGGTATGTGCCTACTACATAATTGGTAACATTGGGTTCAGCATTTCTGAGAGAAAGAAAGAGAGAGAGAGAGATCACACAGTATCTTTCTGATCCTTAGGATGACTGATTCTGTTAGTTAAAGCTATTATCTAAAAGAAATAGCCTATCTAGCAGGGGCTTGTACACCAACTAGAATGAAAGTTCAAGTGCAATACATGCAGCAGTTCTTTTTCATAGGGAATCTGTTTGATTGGTCATCCTGGAGACAGGAAGACATCGACTCAGACTTGAGAACTTGAAAAGCCCTTTCTCCAAAGCTTACGCCCTCTGAGGTCGGAGAAGAAAAACAGAGGTCATTTCCTGCAGACACCAGGATGAGCCTATGTATCTCTAAAAAAATTATTAGAATGTTTATTTTTATTCAATTCCTATGGCCCCAATGTTCTATTCTGCCAAATGCTGGGAAAATCTAAATTGTTTCTATAACCTCCCTCTATAAAGTTAAAAATGCACCTTTAAAAACATGTGGAACATTTTCTTTCCTTGCTCCAAGATACCTTTAAAGGTTTTATAAACTACTATCCTTTGACTATTTCTGTTATCTGCCACTTTCCTGCTCAAAAATGTATAATGAGTTCTGATAGGAAATGATACTATTAGCCTCTCTGCATATCTAAACTATCTGTCCTTCAAGACACACATGAAATTCACCTCAACTCACCGCCTTCAGCTGACAGCGCCCCTCTCTGGAAGACTGCTATAGTTTGAGTATTTGTTTCTTCCAAAACTCATGTAGAAATTTAATCCTCAGTGTGGCATTACCAAGAGGTGAGGCCTTTGTGAGGTGACTGGGTCAAGGGGCTTCTCGCTTCATGAGGGGATTAAACTATTTATGGACTAATGAATTCATGGATGAATGAGATATCATGGGAGTGAGACTGGAGACTTTATGGGAAATGGAAGGAGGACCTTACCTAGCACCGTTGGCCAGTCCACTGGCCTTGTGATATCTGGCTCCACCTCCAGATTCTACAAGGTCCCCATGGATAAGAAGGTCCCACCAGATGTGGCCTCTCAACCTTGGACTTCTCAGCCTCTAACTGTAAAAATATATTCATTTTCTATATAAATTGCCCAGTTTCAGTATTCTGTTATAAGCAATAGAAAACAAGCTAAGACAAAGGCCAGAGTCTTTATTGTCTGTCCTAGGCTCATGTTCCACCATATACTCACATATTGTTTTCTCAGTCTTATGTTTGCCTTTCCTATCCAATTAAATTTTATGCTGAATAACAACAATGTACTCAATAAATACTTGTTGTCCTTCATATACCTATTCAGTAAGTGTTTTCAGTGAATACTGTCTATATGCCAGTCTGGAAAATGAAAACATACATTCCAGTCCTTCCAGACCTTAACATTCAGCATGGTCACAGCTCACAAAAATGATTGCATAAATTGGTAAATTATTTCCGAGGGCCACTGTGAAGAATGTAACACAGAGATCACATAAGATTAACACAAGAATTTGCAACAGTCACGAGGGTCCACCTGAGGTTGTGCCTGTCACAAGACCACGTGAACAAAGAAGAGTTATTGAGTGCTTTCCATGAGCACGGAATGTTTTTGTTGTTCTCTTTTAGTCTTCATCACAACTCTAGGCTCATTTTATGAATGAGGGGACCGGCGTTCCCCAGTGACACATGGCATAGGTGTGTGAGCCAGGGCGTGGGGGAGCATTCTGGCTCCCAGGCAGCCTCAGCACTCTGCTTCTGCTTAGTGGGTGCTTTGCAAATATTTGTTGAAAGACTGAGATTAGACAGCATGGATTAACAGGGAAAAAAGACTCTCCAATAGACTCTAACGTCCAAGGGCCCCCACATTGGGTACTAACATGGGTTTCATGTGTGAGTGTTTGTGTGCGGTGGCCAGTGTGTATGTGCTGGAAAATAATTCACGTTCTATGTTATAGTTGCTTTTATCTCTCCACGTCCAACAGCCAGGGTTGAAGGGTAGATAAGTTTTATGTCTCCAACTAGGGGACTGGGAGCACAAATCACTACAAGTTGAGAGTGGGATGAATATCCAACTGTCTCAGACTTATATAGTCTATAATCTGTCTCAGACTTACATAGTCTAAATCTGACTGCACTTCTTGAGAACATCAAGCATAGAATGAAGAAACTAAATTGAAACTGCAGATGCCAAAAATGTTATTAAGAAAATAATTTTGGTATGTGGTAGTGATACAGGGTAGGTGAAGTCTTAGCCCCAGATGAAGGGAAGACCGGCTGTCTCCACACTGGGATTGTTGGTGTGTCTTCTGCAGAGGGACCAACAGGTGTGTGTGGGGGGAGGGGGCTCAGAAAGCTCCAGTGGCCGGACTGGCCGGACAACTGCTGAGGGGACACCTCCAGGTTGCTAGCTCGGGGAGTGCCTTAGTGTCTCCACCTGGGCCTCTGTCTCCCTCTTCACACTTGTGACTGAATTGGGAACCCCCGCTTTTCCAGGCCTAGTCATTCTCATGGAAGTTTCTCTCTGATACATATCAGAGAGATATTCAACCAACTCTCAACCTATAGTGATTTCTACTCCCAGTCCCCCCAGTTAGAGACACAAATAAATATATATATCATACTCCTAGACAAAAAAACTAGTTGGGAGATTTTTTCTGACCTGAGTTTTTCCTCAGCCAGAAGCTTTTGTGCTTTCTCTGTATTTTCTGTAAAATAAATCCTGTCTTACCACTGATCTGTGGTCCATGGGTTAATTCTTTGAATCCTCGAGACCAAGGACCTACTGAAGAAGAAATTCCAGTAACGGAAGGTTTTGGGGGTGGCGTTCTAGTTTATCCTTTTGTGGGGTGGGTTGTGGTGTTGTTTATGGATGAGCTCAAGTCTGTGCATGCCAGAGCCAAAAAGCAGCTTTCTCCTTTCATTTTTTTCTCTATAAAATCTCCATGTGGTCTCCAAATGCTTAACCCTCTCTGCCAAATGCTATAAAATCTGTCTTTTGATCTCACAGAAGGAAAAGCCTTACTAGCTCATGAAGCTCACCCCCCTCAGGAAAGAAGTAACTCACTAAATACCATTCATCCCAATATTAGAATTTTAAGGCCTTATAAATTTCCTGATCAAACCTGGTCTTCTTCTTTACTCCTGCAACACCCTAAGCCTGTTACAAGAAACTCTGACTCTGCTCCCACTTGGCTCCTGCTGGCCTTGGTACCAAGCCTTTCCTGAAAACAAAATGTTTCTCTTGCTGTGTTCTTACAGTGCTATAGGGTAGAAGAAAGTCCATGTACATGTCTTAGTTATAAGGAGGATGCTCATTTCAAAACCCACATTCAAAAGATAAACTGGAGTGCCCTCTTCCACTGAGACAGCATCGTCTCAACCAGTTTAAAGGGTCCAAACAGAAGATAATCTTACTTGAGCTGTAAAAACACTGGACTTGGAACTAGAAACATACAGTTTGATTTTAGCTCTGCTATCAACAACTCATTTGGTTTTCCATATTTTAGACTCCCATATGATAATATTTTACATTCACTCCAATAATCACATGTATGAGAATATAGGAGTCAACATAAGGTGACGATTTATGTGCCAATGCAAGTAAATGATTACGTTAGCTATTAGCTGGAAACATATATTACCTGAAAGATATGATTAGACAAGCCTTCGTAAATGGACAAATCTTTTTCACTGAGTTTATCTTGTTACTTTCAGTCTAAAATATGTATCGTCCCTACTGGTTACTAAATAGAGTTCAAAGTGCTCAGTTTTATTTCCAAGTCTCCCTGGATCCTGCTTAAACTGTAAGAGTGACCTCATCCCGGCATTCCGAGCGGGGTCCCTCTACTCACATAGCGTGGTCTGTCTTGTACTCCTGTCAGTGACCCACATGAGGCCCGCTTCTGTCTGTCCCCGCCCCCCGTCCCAGGCAATCATGCAGAAGCTTACCAATCCTATTCTGATTGAACACGAAAATTTAAAGACCTTTGCCAGGTATCTAGGATAGAAAGAAGGAAAAGCCAGAGTACCTCTCTAAATTCATCTCTCTGTCTCCAGTACCTAATAGAACTCTAAGGTCTAGCTGGAATTCACTCGTCCCTCAAAGCTTTCGCTGCTTTCTGACCTGTGGTGCCCTAAACACGTATGTGACACTGATACAGGGCGGGTGCACCCCGGCTTGGTCAGTACCAGCCACCAGAAAGGACCCGCTGCGCCTCCAGAATCTCTGCCCCAGCAGTGGACGAGGGGAGGAAGGGCCCCAGAACCAAGCACAGCAGGGAAGGCGGCGCGGGGAAGCGAGGGGTGGGGGGTGGGGGGAGATGCCGAGTTAGTTGAGGGAGACCAGGGTACGGCCCCAGAAACACCGGTGCACTACTACCCTGTGAGCATTTCACAGGCCCAGGGGAGATTTTGGGTGCTGCCCATTCCGGGGGACCCCTCATTTCCTAGGCCTGACCAACTTCATAATTGAACTGTGTCCATTCATTACTGCACTCATTCACTTTCAGGCAGTGGAAAGGAATGTATCCTTCATTTGTTACCACGTCCCGGACAAATGTAACTACAAAGGACCCTTGCGACTATATATACCCTGAGCAAAGAAACCAGGCAGGCAGGGAGAGAGATTTTTTTTTTCCCACTTGAGTTACCACTGATCTGTGGTCCGTGGATTCAGTCTTAGAATTACCAAGACCAAGGACCTACTGAAGAAGAAATTCTGGTATCAATACTTTGCCATATCCTACCACCTATTATGGACGATTTTGTATCTATTTGCCTCTCAGAAGTATGCAGGATGTATGTCCTCATAAAACCTCCGCTTGTGTATTGTGTGTTCTTAGCTAAACTCTTGGAGGCAGGAACTATTCACACACTCATTCTCCTCCCACAGAAGGCAGCAGCATGCCTCGTGTGCACTCAGAATATTGGGGTGAAATTTTAACACCCGCCCTTTGCTTAGACTCCCGTGCTAACTCAAAAATGACTTTGTGGAGAAACTATAAAGGGGGAGATAACGATGAGAAAATTGTTTTAGGCATGCCTATTGATCTAGTCAAAGGAAGATGCAAAGTATCAATGGCACGGACTATGAAGCTACTGAGACCTGAGACGGGCCTCGCCCACTTTGAAGAGAGACCAGGGAGCATCCAGTTGCATTATCATTCCGCCCTCCGTCTCCAAATCAAAAGAGAAGAGGGAAGGCAAGTTTCTGCCTTAAATAAATTATGTAGAATATTGATTTAACTGTTTGAACTGTGCTAAGTTATATCTGAACTAAAAGACAACCATTTGCATATTTTCTTTAATGAAATCTGTGAATTCAAACATGAATTTGGAATTTTTTGAAAAGCTTAGAATACAAAACCCTCCTATTTAAAAAATACATATTTAAAAATACATCTTCATACACACATGTATTATAAAAAGCTGCATGCCAGAACACATACTGATGACTCAAAAAAAAATATTTTCTTTATAGTCATAAATTTTTTTAATTTATAAATAGAAAATATCTAATTTTTAGGTTAGCTAATATAATAGGGTTTTTTTTTGTTTGTTTTGTTCTGTGGCTTTTTTTACTATTAAAATTCAATTCATTAATTTAGATACATGTCATAAAGCTAGTATTTGCTTAGGATATTTTTGTGTTAAGCTAAGAATTTGATCTTACTTCAATAATTAGGAAAAGCCCAATTATACATAATAAAAAATGTAAGTGTGGTATTTCTAACACAACAAATAATCAAAGTATGCAGATATGTTATACATAAAACTTTTATTTTCTCTTTGTAATTATTTCTTTAAAAGAAAATTTTTAAAAAAAAAGGAATAAAATAAAAATCCTTGAGTATTTGCCATCTTATGTTGGAAAAGGAAGTATTTAGATAGTGCCCTTTTTCTTAATTTATACTATTAATCATAATTGTCCTAAAAGTGTAGTAAGACTTATAGAAAATTATTAAATGATATGCTTAAAAGAAAAATTCAATAGTACTGCTATTTCAAAAGAAGAACATTTTAAGGTTATTTGACCTTTAAGGATATATTTTGAATTTTTATAATTATTATTTTTCAAATGTATCAACTATGTGATATTGAATACTTATCACAATATTAATAAACTGTAAAAAAGTATTCAGGGAATCTATGTTGGGCTGGAGAAAAGCTGATGTGAAACTTATTCAATTCAGAATCAAATTATATACATGGATAAAATCATCTCTGGCATGTATGTATATGTGTGTGTACATACATATGGATATATGAGATGATTTATAGTAAAAAATGTTTCTTAAGGCTATTTCAATAGATCCCCTTAATCTTTCCCACCACTCCCAACCACTTCATACCTGCAGGTACAGCCAACATATTAAACGTACTTCTTCATGAAGCAGTAAAGACAATGTCACAAAACAAGGAGTGATAGCAAAGACTCTGTGCAAACAGGGAGTAGGCAAGGAGTTTTAATATAAAATTGAAAAACATGATTACTAGCTGAAGGTCTTTGTATAAAATTATAACAATAAGAAAGTTCATATTAAATAAATTAAATTACAGTTAAAGTTAATTTTAGCTCCAAAGCTTAATCTCTTGTCCTTGCATAGGACTCACTTCTGTTAACTTTAGCAACCAGAATCCAGAGTTTGCAGTATAAGGTGTGTTTTTTCATGACTCAAATGGAACTTAATCAGATATTTTCACCTCACTTGTTTGACAAACTGAATTACAGATTGGTGGAAATAAGTTGTTTCATAATGTGACGATCGGAAGCTGTGATAAAGACATCATTTGCTCCAACATGGCTAGCCTGCCCTGCAGAGGCTCCCAGAACACTCTGAGGAAGCGTGGATGATGACATGAATTGATTCTTCAGATCCATGGCATGTTAGGGTATGGTCTAACTGGAGGTATGTGGAATACCATAGAAATGTCTCCTCAGCTATTTACATTTGTTTTAGTAAGTTTTTAAAGAATTCTAATAAAATCAACAAGTTGTAAAAACACACAAGCCTCTCTGTCATGAGCTACATATCATGATTAATGTTGAGTACCAAACCAATATTTTATCATCTACAGTTACACTCACAGTTTGCATTAATTCCAGAGGATCTCATGACATAAGCCCACATATACTATAGGCCTAATTACATTAAAAAATTAAAAAAAAAATAGGTACAATCCGTAGTAGCTTGTTAGTTTCCGCATCATGAAATGACTTTCAAATTCTGTATGCCTACTTTTAGGACTTATTGTTCTCAATTATTGAACAATATGAAAAATAAAACTTAGAATATGTACTATTGATTGGAAAAAACAAGTTTATTCACTGAGAATAGTATGGACATTTTTCAAATGATTTTCTTTGGGTAATTTATCATCTAGTTGTTTAATACATAAAATTGCCTCTGATTTCCTTTAGGACAGATTTTTAGAGAAAGCAGAGCCCACAAATATGTGTACATTGTGGTGGGGAGGGATGGATGTATGCACATGTGCACTAAATTCAGTATAGGATCACCTCAATGTTCAAACTGACATGTAAACATTAAAATCAAAGTTAATATAGGCCCTTATATTATTTTTATTCATCTGTATTTTCTTTCTTTTTTTTTTTTTTAGAGAGACATGATCTCACATTATCACTCAGAGTGCAGTGGTACAGTCATAGCTCACTTCAACCTGAAACACCTTGGCTCAAAAGATCTCCCTGCCTCATCCTCCTGAGGAGCTAGGAATTCAGGCATACACTACCGCACCTGGCCTATTTTTAAATCATTTATTTCCTTATTTATGCATGTATTTTTGATACAAGTCTTGTTGTGTTGCTCAGGCTAGAGTACAGTGGTGTCATCATAGCTCTTTGCTACCTCATCCTACAGGGCTCAAGCAAGCCTCCTGCTTCAGCCTACTAAGTAGCTGGGACTACAGGCATACACAACCATGCACAGCTAATTTTTCCTTTTTTTTTTTTTTTTTTGTGGACATGGGGTCTTGCTCTTGCTCAGGCTGGTCTGGAACTTCTGACCTCAAGCAATCCTGCCTCCACCTCTCAAAGTACTAGGATTACAGGTGTGAGCAACCTAACCCAGCCTAGTTTCTAATTTTTGTAGAAACAACGTTTTGCTTTGTAGCCCAGGTTGGTCTTGAACTCTTGGCCTCAAGCAATCCTCCTGCTTTTGCCTACCGAAGTGCTGGGATTATAGACATGAGCCACTGGTCTTGGCCAAACCTTAGGAAAAAAAAATAAAGGTACTTGCCTACATACCTATATCTTTATCTCCATCTGTGTATCTGTGTACATCTTTTCCCTATTCTATTTCTTTTACAGATCAGAAATATTGACAATACAGAGAAACTGAAAAGTAATAAGGGAAGTATAATGCAGAAATATCCTCTGAAATATTTGTCTCCAAAATGAGAATACAGGAAAAATAAAATCAATACACAATCAAAATTAGAGATGAGACAAAAGAGAGTCACAACACCTTGGGCCAGCAATAAGCAAAGTTCACTTGGCCATTCAACTAGACTTTACGGCAGTGTCCTTGGCAGGAACTATCACGGCCCTTTCTCAGTCACTGGTAACACCATAGTGAGCAAGGCAGTCAACAATGCCCGCCTTCGAAGAGCTTGCATTTTAATGGATGGAGCTAGATAACAAACAGAACACATAGGCTAGGTAGAATAAGCAAGCAAACAGATAGAGAGAATGATAGTGGTGGAAGTGAATTTAAATTTTAATAGAACAGGGAAGGCATAACTGAGAAAATGAATTGTACCAAGCAAGAAGACAGGGGAATGAAATGTTGGGGAGGACAGGAAAGACAAAGAAAGCTGGGAACACCAAGATGCTCGCTGGCCTCCACTCCTGCGTAAACACTTCGTGAGTGTACACTGCGGGTGTCAGGTGACCTCCCAAATATCCCTTTGCTGGTTACATGCCCTATTTTACTCATCACAGGGTTGTTTTTTCATTTTAATTTTCCTCCTTTTAAAGGAGAAATATGGAAACAATGCATTATAACTTTTCACTACTAAGAACATGTATATTCCTTTCTCAGAAAGAAACATTTCGCATTAGTGTAATAAATAGAAATTGCAATGCTTACAAAGACTCATTATGAAATCTTAATCTAAACAACAGCAGTAGCTTGCGTTTGCTATTATGTGAAGGGATGTGCTTATTAAACCCACTTTGAATAAGGGAAAAGACTATCACTAAATTTCATTTCTGCCTCAGGCCATGTTTCCTAAAAGGACCTAACCCGTTTCCTTACAAGCTGATGCCCAGTTGTGGGTAGTTCCCTCCACATGGGCCTACCTCCTCGCACCATCATCAAAAAGAAGAAGGAAACAAACAAAAAAAACCTCAAGGAAAAGACGTGTGCTCCTGATCTGGATGGACATTTGAAACAAGAGAAATTTTGCAAAGGGAAAATTGAACTGGTTGTGAAAAATATCAATGTTGTGTAATATTTTATTGAATAGAACATAGACGGGCAGCATAATAACTTCTCGACTTCTCATCATGTCTCCTATTTTCCTGTTTAATGTTACAAGAGTGTATGTAAAAAGACAGTCACAATGCTTGTTCGACTAAGTTAAAACCGTGGTATTCAGCTTAGTCTTAGGTATCCTGGGGACTAAGTTCTGCTTGGTGGGAGGGATTCTCGTTATGCTTCAGAAGACACATTCCATGCTCACACACAGTGTGAGAGTTGGACAAACAACCTCACTGTCACAATCCCAAATAAGTGTAACAGTCCTGTGAGGGTGTGTAGGAAAGGCACATAACTTATTAGGTGGGGAGGAGGTAGGCAAGGCTTTCTTGAGAAAGCAGGGTCTAAATTGAGACCTGAAAAATGAGTAAAGGTTAAAGAAGTAAAGGGGAAATATGCCGAAAACCCAACGGGTGTCAAATCCCAAAGAGCGTACTTCAGAGAACTAAAAGCACAGGAGTGTAAAGAGGAGTGTGGACTGTAAAGAGAGGATGGGACTAAATGACCACCTGTGGTCAAGTAGGCCATTCAGCAGGCAAGCTCGGGGACATAATGCTGGGTAATTTTAAACAGAAAAATGAAATGACCAAATAGGCATTTGAGAAAGATTCCTAGCTTTTCCAGGAGTCTATCTGAGAGGTCACCATGGTGATGACCTGAGCCAAAGGAGAAGCTGTACCTAGAGTTATTTGGGAGATGAAACCAGTTATTTTGAATTGATGAAATGGGGGAGGGGGAGATTATTTCTGTCTTGGGCCACTGAATGCATGCGTCTTCTTATATTTTTAAGCAAGACAAAATCTCCACTGAACCATGGATCGGTAATTTTGAACTATATGTGTCTGAGAAGTTTCACCAAGAGAGAATTTGGTTTAAACTCATTCCTCAACACCTGGGCTGCTGTTCCTGCTGCCTCAGCCAATACACAGCTGGCTGTTTGATTTTACAAGCTGTAAATCAAACATCTGCATTACACATTCCTGTTGAATCTCCACGCAAAGTATTTCTTTGAGTGCTGGACTGAGAAAGGAAGCTGTGCTTTGCATTTGGCAGGTAACAGATATACAGTTGATACTCTGATTAGTGTCTTTCCGGGAATCCCAGTGTATTTTGATTAGCTTGAACACCATTTAATAATTCATTTCTCTTTGATTTGAAAATTATCACTTAAAGTGAAATTTAAGAAAAGTGTATCATTATACAGGTAAACATTCTTGCAATTGAACAAATTCATCCAATGGCCAGGGGAAATAAATAATATTTTTATACAATTATCAACTTTTATATTGTGGCATAGAAATCATTCTCAAATACAAGACAAAATGTATATATTGTTAAATATTGAAGATACTAAAATCACAAAACACTTATATATATATATATCAATCAATTATTCTGAATATATCTACTGACATGTTTAAAGGCATAAATTATTTATCATATTTTTATCATACTGAAGTTTAAAAAATCTTTTGATTCTCCTTTGAAAATTTTTAAACCAATCACATAAATAAGGGCAACATACACAATTAAGGACAGGGCCATTATTTGCCCCAAGACTGTCAACAAGTGAAGGAACCCCATGATCTCTGAATTGCTTAGAAATCACATGTCTCATTTGATCAATCAATCCTTTCAGATAAAAAAGATATAAAATTATTGCATTCTGAAGGCAATGAACTTGAGGCTTAAATAAATAGTATATCTGAAAGAGAATCAGATTATGTAAATTAATATGGAAAAATGAGCACATATATAGAAGTTATCCATGAAAAGGAAAATAAAAACAAGGACAAAAAACCCCAAGCAAACAAAAATCAAGGATAATTTATGTTGCAAGTAAAAGTTATTATTGATTTTGTTGGAGTGAATGCCTCTCCCTGGCACTGGCCTATGGAGAAAAAAAATATGGACTGGCCAACTGTCTGTCTGATACTTAGCTTCCTTTATTTTCTGTGGTCCCTTGATCATTTGAGGTATTTCACTTAAGGGTCCCTCAAGGATCTGGTTTTCTAGTACTGTGTGATAAAGCACATCCCATGAAACCCACACACCTTTCTGGTTGCCCATGATTTCCTGCTCATATGCTGATTGATCAAGGAAAACGACTGTAAAAAATGTTGTACCATGTAACCTGGACTCTATTTTGCTATTGATCATTAGTAGGGTAATCATAATTTATCATCCCAAAAGTGACACTTACGATAGTGAAAGGTTGTGATACTAATAATTAACAGCAGTACAGCAAGAATAAATTTGAATTCCTCCCAGCAAACAGATACATCTGGTCACCCCAATCAAAAGAGATTTGGGGGGTAGGGGGCCGGAGGGGTCCCTTTGGCTTACTAGATTCTTATTCATATATCTGACGATAGATGCCACAGATCCCCCTCTTGACTGCTAGATGTGGAAAGAGACATTAATGTGATTTATGCCGAATGCAGGAAAGTCTTTTTTTTCTAGTTGTTCATAATGCTAACAGTGTTTTTACACTAAGACTGTAATACACTATATTTCTGCAAAGTTCAACATTGTGCCTGCTGTAAGAAAAGCGATTAATTGTGGTTTTCCACTTTGCATGCTAAAATAGCAATTTTCAATTTTGAAACTGTTGCACATTTTGGTAAGTATATAATTTATATCCATTCTCGCCTCCCCCTTCACTTTCTAAATGGAGCTACATTAAAATTTAAATTTGTGCAACATTAGATAAGTGGGAAAGTAAAGTCTTTCTTTTGACTATTAAACAAAGAATACATCTTAGGAACACCATAAATCATGCTTGTCAGAATATTCAAAAGAATCCTTCTGTATAGTTACCTTGTCTATTATTTAGAAAGTATAGACATGAAACAATATAATTCAGTCGGGCTGCATGTATCTAATTTGCATACGGCTGCCTCTTAGTAATGTGAGTTTTCACAAGATGAATATAATTAGCAGGTTTCAATTTGTCTTCAAAACCATTGAACTATGTTGATTACCTACAGAATGACATCACCCATGTGCACGAGCATATCTGAACTTCTACACAGAGTAATTCAAAGGATTTTGTAGCCAAACAAATGCATATCACAAGTTAAAAAGTGACAAACCCTAGACATCCCTGCAAGATGCATAACTGATTGCAAAGATGACCATGTTGCTTTATCGTAGTTCCTTAATTTTTTTCCTAATGAAACCACAAATGATTTGGGATGGTCAGCTTATAGGTTTGTGATCACTAATTCTAAAAATTATTATTATTTAATGTTTTGTTTATTTCAGAGTAATATGAAGGTACAGATGCTTCAGTTACATTGTTTGTGTGAGATAGAGTCCAAGTTTTAGTTGTGCCCTTACCCAGAATGGGTGCTGTATACCCCTACATTGTGCTGTTAGGTGAGAGCACACCTGATTATAAAAATTAAATAAACCCTTCATTGGTACCAGCTGGGTACTCTCTCCACACTTCTCCCACTTGATCTCCTCATCCAACTTTCCTTCATTCAAGCTCTTAGGCTAATAATCCTTCACACAATGAATCATCCCTGATCTACATTCTCTCTCTTTCTTTTTTGCTGGAGCTGGGTTTGAACCTGCCACCTTTAGCATAAGGGGTGGGTGCCCTACTCCTTTGAGCCACAGGCGCCACCCCCATGACCTACATTCTCAAAGGAGCTTATTGGGGAGTGAATGCTTGACTTTAAATGAATGTTAATGAGATACATCATGTCTGACTTGTCAGCTATAAAATAAAATGTATAATCTATAAGACAATACATTATTTAGTAATATCCAACTTTTAAAAATATGGTACATAGCAGGCTCGGCGTCTGTGGCTCAACAGGCTAAGGCGCCAGCCACGTACACCTGAGCTCGCGCGTTTGAATCCAGCCCAGGCCCGCCAAAAACAATGATGGCTGCAACCAAAAAATGGCCGGGCATTGTGGTGGGTGCCTGTAGTCCCAGCTACTTGGGAGGCAGAGGCAAGAGACTCGCTTGAGCCCAAAAATTGAAGGTTGCTATGAGCTGTGATGCCACAGCACTCTATCCAGGGTGACAGCTTAAGGCTCTGTCTCAAACAAAGAAACAAACAAACAAAAAAATATGTTACATAGTGAAATGTGTGGTTCTGGGATGTTAGTGACTCTGAGTGCACACAGTGTACTATGATAATTGACATAATATCCTCCAAAACAAGTGTGTGTCTCATGAATTCCAGCTATAG
>CAUYON010087769.1:0-42725 GCA_963573935.1 Arctocebus calabarensis
ATCTTAGAAGGGTACAGGTGAAACTTACTAAATGCAGAATGCAAATGTCTTCATACAATAACTAAGAAAATGTCAGGAAGGGTGTGTTAAACAGTTTGATGAAAACATTTCAGATTGTATATGAAACCAGCACATTGTACCCCTCGATTGCACTAATGTACACAGCTATGATTTAATAAAAAAAAAATTGGAAAAAAGATGTGATCCAAGTGGCTAATAAACATATTAAAAGATGGAAAAAAAATAAAATAAAACATCTCATTCTTATCATTGGGGCTTTTATGTCAAGTGTCAGAAAGTCTCAGTTTCATTCCTAAGGAGGCCTCCTTCCCTCTAATGCTTGCTTGTCTAAAACCCTGGGACTGATGTGGCATCCTCTGCCTCAAGTGCCGCCCTCCATCTCTCTCTGGGCTGTGGCATGTCCCAGAGCAAAAGGGATTTGCCCCAAAGAAATAAGTATATTACAAAAAATGGATAACTCATTTTAAGAAGGCGTGAGATGATGTTCAAGATGAAGCCAGCAGCGGCACATCGTATATGTCAACTTGAGAGGAAAAAATTCATCTTTTTCATGCTCTAATTGAAGGAGACCAGCAATTAACAGTGGAAACAGTAACCAACAACTGTAGACATCTCATTTAGTTCAGTTTACAAAAGGAGAAACTATAGATAGAGAGATTTGGAATATGGTCTCATTCTGCACAGAATGTGAGTCCTGTGACCCTTCTTGTTATTTCCCAATAACAACTCTCTGCCTAGAGCCACCTGCTTGTAACTCTGGGGCCCTGCTCCCCTTCTCCTACGAGCTCTAAGGCTTCATCTTCTTCCAATGATTCAAAGTGGCCAGCCCAGTGAGGAGAGTCTGGTGGCATCTGGCACTTATTTTAGCAAGGTCACTGCCCCTATTTGCATGGTCAGCTAACTAGGACCCATGAGGTCATCCTCTGATGAGATCTGTCACTGAGCAACTGACTGTCCAGGTATGCCAACTCACATTTACCGAGCAGCTCCTATTTGCTGGAGGCTGTTGCTGATAGTATTCCCTGGAAAGCAGACTCAGGTGGACTTTCACACACAGGAAGGTTGCTAGAGAGTGTACCTAGGTTTTGCAATGAGAAAGGGGAAGGAGGGAAGCAGGATTGGCAGAGGGAGCCACAGGGCTGCAATGCAGTCACAAGGTCCTGCTGGCCCCACGGGCAGTTAGAAGTGGGCTGGCCTTTTGGCACTGCTCCAGTTAGGAGCAGGGAGGCAGGTTGTCATATATGCTCATTGACCAGTCATGGGGCAAAGCAGCCCCTGGGAAGAGGATGTGACATTTGGGGAGGCAGATCTTTGCATCTGAGAGCAACTTTTAGAGACAGCTTGCAGTGGAGGGCTGGTAGCTGGCAGCATTACCAGAATTTGTGGAAATAAGTCCTTGAAAGGGGGCCTGGTAGCACAGCAAGGTGCCCACCGTTCTGCTCAAAGCATATTCTGTGCCCTTATGAATCTTGTTATCTGGATGGGCAATGCTATAGCAAATAATGCTTAAGATGGCATCAGGCACATGGTGCTCTCGAAGCTCTGGGGCGTTGCAGACAGTGGGGAAGGTGGGGATGAGGCTGCCACATTTTCTTAGGGATAATATTTGCACTAGGTCTTGGAAAATCCTAACTTGAAGATTTATATTATCATGTTATTGTCTAGTCAGGGTAGCTTGATTGAAACCCTGGATGCATGAAGTGGGGCTTCTTTTTTTTTTTTCTTGAGACAGAGTCTCACTGTGTCACCCTCAGTAGAGTGCTGTGGCATCACAGCTCACAGCATCCTCAAACTCTTGAACTTAAGCAATTCTCTTCCCTCAGCCTCCCAAGAAGCTGGGAATACAGGCACCGGCCACAATGTCTGGCTATTTTTTATTGCAGTTGTCGTTGTTGTTTAGCTGGCCCAGGCCAGGTTTGAACCCACCTGCCTCAGTGTATGTGGCTGGTGCCCTAGCCACTGAAATATGGGCATCAAGCCAAAGTGGGGCTTCTTTTACATGGACCATTAGACCAGGGCTATGTTAAGTGAATCCCAGACCCTGGGCTAGGTGCTATGCTCAGAGTCAGTTTGCGTATTTTCTCATCATCTCAAGAAGTTCCAGGAAGCCTGCTGGAGATTTCAGGGCTATCCTTATCTCAGGCCTCCTTTCCTGCAGCTCCCGGACACGCCAGGGTATCAAGAGGACAAGCCGCAGCTGCTCCGGGGCTGGCCTGGTTAGTCCTCTCAGGGCAAGAAGCACCAGCTGACTTCCCTGCAGTGAGTTCTGTCTTTTCTCTCCAGCGCCTGCTCCTTAAGACTAGAATTTTCTGGAATGAGGGTAATTGCCTTGTGCTGCCAAGAAAGCTGTGGAGGCATTTAGGAAGCAGATAAGCCCCAGGGGGAATTCTGCATGGAAGCAGGGGCTCACAGGGGAGCAGGGACTCACAGGGGAGCAGGTGCCCACAGCAGAGCAGGTGCCTACAGGGGAGCAGGGGCTCACAGGGGAGCAGTTACCCACAGGGGAACAGGTGCCCACAGGGGAGCAGGTGCCTACAGGGGAGCAGGTGCCTACAGGGGAGCAGGTGGCCACAGGGGAGCAGTTGCCCGCAGGGGAGCAGGGGCCCGCAGGGGAGCAGGGGCCCACAGGGGAGCAGGTGCCCACAGGGGAACAGGGGCTCACAGGGGAGCAGGTGCCCACAGGGGAGCAGGGGCTCACAGGGGAACAGGGGCTCACAGGGAAGCAGGTGCCCACAGGGGAACAGGTGCTCACAGGGGAGCTGGTGGCCACAGGGGAGCAGGTGCCCACAGGGGAGCAGGGGCCCACAGGGAAGCAGGTGGCTACAGGGAAGCAGGTGCCTACAGGGGAACAGTTGCTCACAGGGAAGCTGGTGGCCACAGGTGAGCAGGTGCCCACAGGGGAACAGGTGCCCACAGGGGAGCAGGGGCCCACAGGGGAGCAGGTGCCCACAGGGGAGCAGGTGCTCACAGGGGAGCAGGGGTTCACAGGGGGTCACGTCTGAACTCTGGCCTGCTCTGCAGAGTAGCAGGGACCTCTCTCACTGGGATCAGGAGGCTTCTGTGTGACCAAGGTCAAGGCAGCAGCATCTGCCAGGGCCACACATGAGGCCTCTTGTTTCCTCACAACAGCCAGCGTATCAGAGCAACCTCTGCTCTGCGGCATGGAGCAGATATGAATGACGGGAATGAGGTGTACACACATGAGCAGCACACACTCCGTGGTGGCCCAGAGAGGACAGGACACCTGATCAGACGAGGGGCAACATCTGGCACCCTGGGCTGGGCCTGGGAGAGGGAGTGGTCTTGTGGAAACCTGAGCCCAAGTCAGATGTCACTAGGGCCATCACGATGCCACTGGCTTGAGATTCTCTCAAAGGGAACCAAATCCCAGTCCCAGCCTATCAGGGAACTGGGGTACAGCGAGGGTCCCTCCTTACACTGCTTTGCTGTTGCCACCGCCTTAGCTCCTTGTCTTCAATGAGGTTTAAGAAATGCTGTGAAAAGACACTGGTTGCTGGAAAGGGGGCCCTTTACCTTACCGAATAGTGTGACCCTGACATTGAGGACCGCCATTTGGTCCATGCTTTCAACATTTGAAAGAGGAGCAAGGATCTGCTGTCACTTCTGAAGTTATTAGGTGGCCTGGACTACAACTGGGCTGTCACAGAGCCCTGCACAAAGCCACCTGGTGAGGGGTTCTTGAGAGTTCACAGCATCTGAAACACCCCCCAGGGAAGGGTTTGGATATGACAGAATATGGCTCAAATGCTGAGACTTTGTGTAAATCCCACTCATCCCTTTGGCTTCAGGTGACCTCAGCTCTTGTTTTTTTTTTGTTTTGTTTTGTTTTTGTAGAGACAGAGTCTCACTTTATCACCCTCGATAGAGCACCGTGGCGTCACACAGCTCACAGCAACCTCCAACTCCTGGGCTTAGGTGATTCTCTTGCCTCAGCCTCCCCAGTAGCTGGGACTTCAGGCGCCTGCCATGATGCCTGGCTATTTTTGTTTTGCAGTTCAGCTGAGGCCGGGTTTGAACCTGCTATCTTCATTATATGCCGGGGCCCAACTCTGATGAGCCACAGGAGCGGCCCTCTTTTGTTTTTTTTAAAGAGACAGGATCTAGCTCTGTTGCCCAGGCTGGAGAGCAGTGGTGCGATCACATCTCATTGCAGCCTTGAAATTCTGGGCTCAGCCTTCCTCCTGCCTTGGCCTCCCAAGTAGCCCCAAGTAACTAAGGCCACAGACAGGTATGTGCTTCCACATCTGACTAATTAAAAAAACATTCTTTTAGAGACAGAGGTGGCTGTAGGGAGCAGTCTCCCTATATTGTCCAGGAGTCTAATCCCCGACCTCAGGCAATCATCCCACTTCAGCCACCCAAATTGCTGGGATTACCAGCACGAGCCACCACAACTGGTTCACTGACCTCAGTTCTTAAGATGTCAGGAACTTAGTCTTCAGGAACTTTCTCTTCACTTGCTGAAGGGGCTGCACTATTGGGAGAGCTCGCCAGGTCTGCTGGGCATGGAATCAGCCATGCTGGGGAGTAACCCACAGCTATTGATGGCTCGTCATTTTGTCTTGTTTATGCCACCCGTCCAAGGTGGGCTGGGGAGGAGTTGTAGAGTGACCCAGGACTTAGGCTAACAGGGCTCCATGTTCACACTTGCTCCCACATGCCTTCCTGGCGAGGCAGGAAAAGTAGAATGTGGTAAAGGTCACATTTGTTTCTGTAAGAAAGGACATGTTGCTTACCCTATTTCTCATGCCAAAGCAAGTCACACGGCTCCCTCAACTTCAAAGGAGTGGAAAGTTTGGCCTCCCATGAGCCAGAAAGAAGGAGAAAGAAGTGTCCCTGCCATGCTCTCATCACCCTCGCTGCTCAGCTGGGATAACTGACCCTCCTCCACCATTTTTCTTTTCCTTCAGGCACTTAAAATTTCAACTTTAAAGATGCTGATAAAATTTGCACTTGAAAATGGCCTGTGAAAAACCAGCACAGCCCCCAAAGGCAAGTTTCGAATCCTATTTTTTCTCAAACACATCAGCAGTTTTCAGCCCATCAGATGTGAGGGGGCGGAATGCTTTGTGTTTAGTTTTGTATAAAAATGCTGCCTGTCTGTCTCAGATGGGGGGCTGGTCCCACCGGGTTTCTCAGGGTCAGTCCAAGAGTCTACCCTCACTGGGGCTTTCTTTGATCACCTTCCCCCAGGTTGAAGCCATTTCTGACCTCCTGAGCCCCTACTTTGTGTGTACCCACCCCTCTATGTGTCCCCTCATCATAATTATCAATGTTTACATAAACACCTCATTTCCTGTCCTAGCATGTGAGCTCTTTGATCTTCTAGGAACTGGATTTGTTCCATACAGAATTGTTCCTACACAAAGGTAGATTTTACTATTTTTGAATGGCTCAAGGAATGATGCTCTATGTTTTCCCTCAGTTGTTTGCTGTAAGAGGGGCTTAATGTCTTTTGAGTGAGGAAAGGATGGATGGATCCGTGGATGGATGGATAGATGGATATATGGATGGATGGATGGATGGATGGATGGACGGATGGATGGATGGATGGATGGATGGAAAAATTAAAGAACAAAGGGCTGATGGATATGCATAGAAATCAGTCAGCATCCCACAGGGAGAAGAAACAAACCTACTCTCCTCCCCAGATAGTTCTGCTAATTCTGATGGGCTAACTAATAAGTACAGGCTTTTGGAAGAGGGTCCAGGGGGATGACTGACAGCAACTTCTCACCACTCTGCATGAGGCCACACCCTGCTGTGGCCAGTGGAGTCACCTGGACACATGCACAACTATCCTTTGGTACTGATACAGCTCTTCCGTGCCAGGGGCAAGTTTCACTGGGTCCTTAGTATAGGTTGTTGCTCTTTCTATATTGAATAATTTCCATGGCCCAGGGTGAGCAATGAGGAGGAAAGGAGCAGTAAATATGACAGGTGCCACACGTGTTTTTGTTTTCCACTGTAGATGTTCCCAGGCTGAAGCATGAGATCTCTCCCATCCCCTAAGCCTGGAAGGGGTCAGCAGTGAGGCTGGAGGATGCTGCCCCAGAGAGAGTGACCTGCACCTGTCCCCTCCCCCACTGAGAAGACCCTCAAACATCACTTCCTCTTTCCGGAGAGATGGGAGTAATGCACACGTGAAGTCCTCATGCTTCACAGATCTCTGCCCAGGGCAGCCTTGCAGAAGGGAAGGAAGATAATGTAGATAGAATGGTGCTGTGTGCACGTGGTGCTGGGGAAAAGGGATAGGCACCTCTTCTTTTAAAAATAAAGCCCAGAAACTTCACCTACCTCTTCTATTCCCTCCACTTCTGCTATTCCCCCCTCCTTTTTTTTTTTTTTTTTTGAGATGGAGTCTCACTTTGTCACCCTTGGTAGAGTGCTGTGGTGTCGTAACTCACAGCAACCTCAAACGCTTGGGCTCAAGTGATCCTCTTGCCTCAGCCATCTGAGTAGCTGGGGCTACAGGTGCCTGCCACAATGCCCAGCTATTTTTTTAGAGACAGGATCTCACTCTGGCTCAGGCTGGTCTTGAACTTGTGAGCTCAAGCAGTCCACCTGCCTCAGACTCCCAAAGTGCTAGGATTACAGGTGTGAGCCACTGTGCTTGGCCTTTTTTCCCATTTCTTTTCAGCTCAAAGAAAGGTGAAGAACTGAGAAATGGCCCCTCCCCTGGGCTTGGCACTCTGGGGTTGTCTGCAGAGCAAGTGAATCCTCTTTGCCTTAGCTTTCATTTCATGTGAAAATAGAAAAATGTGTTTGCAGAAGGAAGCCTAGAGGCTTGGGGACCAACTCCACATCAGAGGGGCAGGGAGCAGAGACTCCACCTACTCTGCCTGGCCTGGGCACTGAGCCCAGAGAAGCAGCAGCCAATGGCTATTTGAGGAGGATGGCTTTTGGGTTGCCCCAGGGAGCCATACTCTGCCAAAGATGTTGCCAGGGGCTGTAAGTAAGAACCCCTGTTCCTCAGCCTCCCATTAAATGATGGTCTGTGGCCAAGCATATACCAAAGAATAAATGTACTTTATTAACATGAACACTAATGACAAATGCATTGCAGTAGTAAGCACATCATAGATACATAGAATGTTCTCTATATAATCTGAACACAGATATAAAATAACTTACACTTATTTTGTTTGCCATCACCGCATAGCATACAAAGTGACTGATTCAGTGGCGATGAAGCAAGCTGGGTGGATGGGGACAATCAGGGAAGAAGTAGGGCATTGAGTGTGGCGGGGATCTGCCAAGGACACAGAAAAGTGTCCCAGGGACCCTGTAGGGAGCAAGATCCAGACCTCTCAAGTTAGCCTTCTGAGAAGTCCACTTGATAAAAGAGCTGGTGGCTGCATTTGAGTTAGGATGATTCAGGCTACCATGTGGGAGGCTAGGCAGGGATGGGCAGGGACAGCCTCCAGCAGACCATCCCACTCTCCTGCTGGCCCTGTCGGACTTCTGTGATGTCAGGAATATGGGGTGCTTAGCCAGAAGGCACGGTTTGCTTCTGTGCTGTGACGGATGGCCAGACTGATGGCTCACCAAATTCTGGCCAGCCCTCCCTCTTTGCCAACCAGTTCTGGGAGGCTATGAGGGGGCCTGCGTGCTTGTCGTTGGTAGCGATGCTGAGATCCGCACACATCATAGCACAGGGATGGGTGTGACGGTCTAAAGCCCTGGCTTTGAATGCTCTCTCCAGCATGCATGACCTCTGTGAGTTTGGGAAGGTCACCTAAACTCTTCTGAGGATTCTCAACCTCCTCCTCTGCAAAATGGGGAGACTAATGCATACTTTCCTGGGGCAATAGTGAGGGGATTATGTAGAATAATGTGTATAAAGGGCCTAAGAGCTCCTGGCACTCAGGAGGAGCTGGAGAAATATGAGTCGAGTATGAACATCCAAACATCACAGGCCAGAGGGAAAATGTATAAACTAAAACCACTGGGACTGGTTTTAAGTAGTCTATGGGACAGTTTCCTTGCTTTCTCCTAACAATTTTTTCTCTCCTCTGTCGCCTACTGGGATTCTTTGAAATGAAATGCAGGCAGAGTTCAAAGCCAGGTTTGGGGAGGAAAGCAGAGCCTTAGTTAGACTAGGAAAGAGCAGGGCTCATGGGCCACTATCTCTGGAGGGTCATCTTTCCCCACCCCACCTCCCTGCAGTGCCCCATCCTCCTATCTCCTAGCCCCTGAGTAGATTACTAAGTGAAAGGGTGGGGATGGGAGGAGACATAGGAAAAAAGAAATGCCTCTTAAATGAAAAGTCTTTTCCAGCTGCTCAGAGCCTGGTGTGGAGGCACTGGGGAGTCTAGGGTGGGAAGGCATCTGTGCTCAGTGAAAGGCCTTGGGTCTCTTGGGGAGTGGAAGATGGGAAGGAAAAAGGGATGGAGACTTAGGCTTGAACCCTGGAATGCGTGAGTGCTTCTTTTTTTCTACTAACCCCAAGAACTTGGAGATGTGTCCAAATAAGGATCAGCCTGGAAACATGGGGAATGCTATAATTATCAAGATGTGTGCATGTGTGCACATGTGTGTGTTTGTGTGGTCACTTCTCCCAGCAACTCCTCTAACACCTGCCCGTCTGAACCTCCCCCCCATCACTCAGCAAGTTTCCTCTTGGATGGGGGCAGGAGGTGGGCAGGCAGCTCATTGGGCAGCTCGTGCCCTTCCAGCTTGACCTTGATGAGGTGGTTGGCCAACGCGAACTCCTCGTCATCCAACATGCCATCCTTGTCGATGTCAGCCAGCTTCCAGATCTTGCCCAGCACACTGTTGGGAAGCTTGGAGCGTACCATCTCCTTCTTGGCATTAGCACCCGTGATCTTGCCGTCCACCGGTGACAGGGTGTAGAAGATCTCGTCGTACATGGGCTTGTCCTTGGCCACAACCCACTCAGCATCATCAATGCCCTCCCCGGCCCCTTCCCCGTAGCCGTGCCCAAAGGGGCCTTGCTGGGTGCCATCGAATGCTCCTCCCTTCACCATCTGGATGGGCCGCTGGGACTCCTCCTGGCGCACCAGCACCATGAGCTGGGCAATGTCGTTGGCCAGCATGTCGTCCACTGCCTCCAGAAGCTTGCTCTTCAGTGGCTGGAATTTACTAAAGTCCTGGGCCTGCAGCTGCTCCTGGGAAGAGGGAGAGAAAAGAAGGTAGAACATGTGGAAGGAGAAACACACAGTTTGTCTACATATCTGGAAGGAAGATGCCTATTAATACTGGAATGTTCAGAGTTGGCTCCTTTTCCCAGTGAAAAAGGTTTGGCCTAGAGGCTAAGCTGATCTACATCACAAAATAACCAAAGATAAGAGATAGGAGGAGAAAAAAGGCCCATTGGGCTAATTAGGACTTTCTCAGAAGGGAGTAGAAGAATTGCAAGAGCTAGGAAAGAAAGGGATTTTAACAAGTATTGGCTGGATCTATTTATTTCAGTCCCCTTTAATGTTATTCTAGAGAGTAAATCTTTGCATTTCTCTGAGTTAGTCTTGCTAGTGACTGGTGCTTCTTGAATGCTGTACCCTCGGAAGCTGAATCAGGCGGCTTTCTATTTAACAAGGGTCGGACTGTACCTGCGAACACCGCAAGTGCCTTCACTGCCTCAGTGCCTGTCTGAAGTGGGAAAACCGCCTTCCATCCCCACTTTGTGAGGAAAAGACAAGCACAGACTACTAAAACCCAATCATAATAGGGGCCAAAGATCAGCCCCAGACATACAGTTCTTTATTTTAGCAGAAGAAATTTCTATTTCAACACAGGACAGTGCCGAGCTGTGTCATTCCTTATAATGAAATACTCTCATTGTTTTCAACCTATTGTTCGCAATTAGGATGCTCACTGGAATTTACTGAAGAGAGTTTTCTAAATACAGTAGAGCCTCTGGTAGCTGACCACCCAAGGGTCTGTAACAAACTGATCAACATGTGGGGGTGGTCAACATAAGGACCTAGGACTACTGCTCTGATAGGTACAGATGGTGCTCGTGGATTTATGAAAATTAGGTCAACTTAAGGAGGTGGTTGGTGTAGGGAGACAGCCAACCATGGAGGTTCTACTGTGTAGTCATGAGCCACATGAGGATGTTTTGATCAATGACAGAGCACATATACAGTGGTCATCTTGTGAGACTATAATGGAGCTGAAAAGTTCCTGTGGGCTACTGACACTGCAGCCTTTGGAGCACAATACGTTACTCACTTGTCTGTGGTGATGCCAGAAAACAAAGCTACCATGTCCCAGGCCTAGCCCATATGATGACTTACAGCGCATAATACTTATAATGATAACACACGACTATGCTGCCGGTTTATATATTTACTATACTATACTTCTTATCATTATATATTTTAGAATGTACTCCTACTTACTTACAAAAAAACAGTTAACTGTAAAACAACCTCAGGAGGGTCCTTTAGAGAAAACATTCCCAAAAAAGGTGTTGTTATTGTAGAACATGACAACTCCATGCCTGGTACTGCCCCTGCAGACCTTCTAGTGGGACAAGACGTGGAGGTGGCAGACAGCAATATGGATGATCCCGACCCTGTGTAGGCCGAGGCTAAGGTGCGTGTGTTTGGGTCTTAGTTTTCAGCAAAAAGTTTAAAAAGTAAAAAATAAAATTAAAAAAGCTTATAGAACTAGGACACAAAGAAGAAAGATATTTTTGTACACTTATACTTGTGTCTTTTAAGCTAAATGTTATTACAAGAGTCAAAAAGTTTAAAAATTAAGAATTTCTTGAAGTAAAAAGGTTAATTTATTATTGAAGAAGGAATAACTTTTTATACATTTAGTGTAGTCTGAGCAGACAGTGTTTATAAAGTCTACAGTAGTGGACGGTAACATCCTGGGCCTTCACATTTACTCACCACTCCCTGACTCACCCAGAGACTTTCAGTCCTGCAAGCCCCATTCATGCTAAGTGCCATATAATTCTTTATCTTTTATACTGTTTTGTTTTTTTTTTTTTAGGCACAGCCTCAAGCTGTCACCCTAGATAGAGTGCTATGGCATCATAGCTCACAGCAACCTCTAATTCCTGGGCTCAAGCGAGTCTTCTGCCTCTGCCTCCCAAGTAGCTGGGACTATAGGCACCCGCCACAACGCCCAGCCATTTTTTGGTTGCAGCCGTCATTGTTGATTGGCGTGCCAGGGCTGAATTTGAACCCACCAGCTCAGGTGTACGTGGCTGGCGCCTTAGCCCGTTGAACCACAGGTGCCGAGCCTTATACTGTATTTTTATTGCACCTTTTGTATGTTTTAGATGTGTTTAGATACACGAATCCCCACCATCGTGTCACAGTTGCTGACAGTATTCAGTTTGCAAAACCCTGTACCGGTGTGCAGCCTGGCAGCAGTGGGCTTCCCTGCACAGCCTGGGCGTGCAGCAGGCTGGGTCATTTTTGGTGTAAAGGCACTCTCTGGTGTTTGATAACCATCAAACAGCCTAACATTCGAAAGGGACCATACAACCACCTTTTACAGAGTGATGAATCTTTTCACAACACAAATCTCTTCACCTTCTTATCGGTTTGCCAGTTCACTATTCTGTTCTGTAGCTGGTTCACACTTAGATGTGGGTGGTGGGATCCCATGCAGGGGTGCCAAGCTCTCCCAGGGGGGCACAGTGGATGCTTCTATCTCCCACACATCCACTCCCACAGGACAGCTGTTTACATTATTAGTTCAGCATACCTAACGACAGCACAGAATATTGAACTGGCAAACCAGTAAGAAGGTGCACAGATGTATGTTATGAAAGCATTCCTCACACTGTAAAAGGTGGCTGTATGGTACCTTTCAAATGCCATCTTCATAAATGTTTATTCACAGATCATTAAATTCTTAATAAGGAGAAATGGAGAGGTGAAGTGTTCCAAGCTAAGGCTGATTGACTGAGAAACGCAAATTATGTTTAAGCAATCCCAAAATTAGTGACTGGCTCGTGGTAGGTGGTTATATGAATGAAGGGATAAATGGACAAATGCATACTGGGAATGTGTATTTTTTCTTTTTATTTTACCAGACAGGAAACTAAAAATGTCTATATGAGACTATAATGACATTCTGAAAATCTTAGTCTTAAGTTTGAGAAACTGGTTCCCAAGCTAGCTAAAGATCAAAACGATATCTATTAACTACTTCTGCAGCTGCTACTTTTTTTTTCTTCTTCCCTAATTAAAAAAACATAAATCTTGTTAAAAATTTTGAAACAATTATAGAATTTCAAGAAGTTGCTAAAGTTGTACAGGGGGTAAGTCCCTTGTACTGGCCACCTAAATTCCCCACTAGGACACCTCTCACCTGGCGACTGCCACTGCATAGAAAGAGCACAATCTGTGCCCAGTTCTGTGCTAAGGGCTTTGCAAACATTATCTCAATGATGCTCATAACACCTGCATTAAGGGGTGCTTTTGTAGCTCCGGTTTATAGATGAGGAGACAGAGGCTCAGAGAAGATCCAGTCAGGGGTGTGGTGGTTTCTTACTTGGACCTTGAGGATAGCTCCTGGCTTTTCCACTTGCAGACTATGTGACGGTTACACCTGGAATATGCTGAGACCTCAGGCAGATGAAAATGCCCCCCTCGAAGGACTGCTTTGGGGTAAGCCATTGAGAAACTGCATGAGATGGCCATTGGCCCAAAAAAGGGGGTTGCAGTGCGACCCGGAGATGTCAAGCTCCCATGCGCACTTCCACTCTGCATGGCTTGTGTCCCCAATCCCTCCCCAAAGGGAGCTCAGAGGTAAACTCAAGCACTTAAGGGCCTGGAGAACTTCAGTCAGGTGCCCTCTCCCAGTGCACAGGAGACAGTGGGACGTCAAGCCTGGCTGTGACTGGGGAAGGTCATCAGTTAGCAGTATCAGGCCCCAAACATCACTGAAGACACCTATGCCCACTGTGGGCACCAGGCTCTGTGTCTCTCCCCAGGTCATTAATGGTACCTGTTGGGCCAGTGACAGTCCAGCAGGGAGGACAGATCCAGGCTTACTGATTCCTGGGGACCCATGGGTGGCCTCCTCCATACTCAGGTTGCTCAGCCAGCGTGGAGACATCATCCCTGGTCCTAAAGCCCTGACTCTCATTACCTGCATCCGCTTCAGGTTGGGGAAATCCCCAGGTGAGATCTGGTGCTCCCGCTCTATCCGGCCATAAATCTCGGCCAGGTTGTTCACCAGCTCCTTCTTCTTGTTGTCCTTGCCAAACACTGAAGGCATCTCCTTCTTCAGGGAGCTGATGATATAGGCATGGACCTAAGGGAGCCAAGGAGAAACCTTCACATCCAGACCCCTGATAATGCCTTCTTTGCAGCGTCACGCTCACCCCATCTCTTCCCCTGCATCTCCTTCTGCTCCTATTTCTGAAACGCTCTCTACCTCTTCCACATTGCTTGTGGTGCTGGGCTGTTTCTCTACATCACCTGGCAAGGTGAGGCTATGGGGAAGCTAAGGTCAAGGCACGGTTGCTTGGGAATGGCAGTGTTGCTGCTGCTGCAGACAGTCACAGCAGCTGATGTCTGCCAACGTGCCAAGTACTGTGATGAGGGCATTGACAGTCTTTATTCCACGCTACCTCCTAGAGCCCTTCATTTTGCAGATGTGGAAGGAAGCACAGAGACTAAAGGTTCTGCTTGGCTGGGGATCATGCGGGTGGGAGACAGGAGAGTGGGGCTCCAATCTGGCCATCTGACTGAGCCCAGAGCCTATAACCAGGGCCACTGCACTCTCCTGCCACTGGTTTGTGATGCAGTGGCTCTCACTCATACATGGGCAGGCAACAGCCCAGTTGTTGTAGGTGACAATCTCCTGCTCTCGCAGCTGACCCCCAACTCCCAGCCCATCCAGGCTGCCCACTGACCCGGGCTGCCTTACCTTGGCCAGCCGGGCTCTCTTGATGAGGTCGTTAAGCTTGCGCAGGGCGGTGTTTCGGGGCAGACTCTGGATGTCCCTGAATAGGTCCTGTTCCTCAGCCTCGAAGAGCTTCCGGTTGTCAGGGATGAGGAGTGGGTGGGACCAGAAGGAGCCAATGTAGACCCGGATGACCTCAGGGGTGTTCACGATCTTCCCCAGGGACCACATGAGGGCCCCGTACACCCGCATCAGCTGCTGCGTCTGGATCTGGTCGGCCTTGTTCAGCACCACCCGCATCTTGTCCTCATGGTTTTTGAGGGCCTTGATGACTTCTGAGAACTCGTCAGAGATGTCCAGCTTGTGGGCATCAAAGAGCAGAATGATGCGGTCCACCCGCTCGGCAAACCACTCGAGGACGGCAGCAAAGTCATACCCTGTCGGCAGAGGGACAGTCAGGGCAGGGACCTTTGGGGCCTGGGGCAATAGTTTGGGGACAGGCAGTCAGGTGTAGCAGAAATAACAGTCTCGGGAGCTAGATATGAACTCAAATTCCAGCTCCTCCACATTATGATATTGAGTGAGTTACCCAATGTCTCTTAGCCAGTATTTCTTCATCTACAAAATGGGCATAATAAATAATAGTGCCTAGTTATTTGAATTATGAGAATTAAATACACTCAGAGCCCAGCACTTATGAGATGTTCAGTAAATGCCAGTTATTATTATCAACATCATTATTCCCACAAATCACAGCAACAACCAGCCCCCCACACTTGCTTATGCATTTAGCAGCCAAGAGCCCTGCCAGGAAAGAAAATCCAAACACTGAGTCTGATGTAAAGACTCAGAAATTCTCTCCAAAAGCTGTACTTGACCCTGTGTGGTTAAGGTCTGCAAGGGGCAGGAGGAGGTCACACTGGTGGTCTGTGCCTTCACTATTACTCAGAGCTATAAGAAGTCTTACTTCTCTGTGCCTCAGTTTCCTAGACCATAAAATAGGAGGAAGACAGAGAGGTCAAGTGCCTGGTTCAAAGGTACACAGCCCATGCGTGGCAGCATCGGGATGTGAATGGAGGAGTCAGGCTTTCCCAACCTGGGTCTGAGCCAGACTCTCCTCCAGCCATTCCCTCTGGCACCTGGGAGGGAGCCCTTCCTTGGACTCTGATGTGATCAACAACCCTGGCTCCTTTGTGTGACCCCTGTGTAACCCCTAGCACAAGGGTTACAAGGAACAAACCCTGCGGACCCAAAGCTCACTACCAATACTGAGTGGAAAAAATGAGCCATTAGGAAAACGTTAGCAGCTCCTGCCCTGCCTCACAGAAGGAGGCTAGAGACCAGGCAAGATTATCAGGCAACTGCCTTGTGAGTGAGTCATTAAGAAGTTCTGACAGTCTGTAACCCAGGTCTTCAACCTGAATCTGCATCAGAATCTTCCACAGGATTTGTTAAACCTAGATGGCTGGACTCTACCTCCAAAGTTCCCGAATTAGCAGGTCTAAGGTTGGGTATTTCTAATAAGCTCCTAGGAGATGCTGTTGCTGCTAGGCCAAGGACTACACTTTGAGAACCACTGACTCACAATAATGATAGTACTAGCTGACACTTTTATAGCATGTACAAGGTGCCTAGCACTGTTCGAAGTACTTTGTGATCATTAATGCCTTTAATCCTTACCATGACCCTATGTGGTACAGACTAACATTGGTCTCATTTCTCCAATGAGTAACCAGAGATACAAAGAGGTAAAGGCACTTGTCCAAGGTCAAGCTGGTAAGTGGTGAGGCTGGGAATCCAATCCAGAGTCAACACTATTAACTGCCGTGCTGAGCTGGCTTTGAAAGGCTGCCATTTCAGACTAATCCACAGCCTTAGATGGGGTGGAACAGGGCCAGGGAGCCAGACTTTAAAAGTATTTCCTCCCTTCCCCCGTGGGGTACATATTTAGGGCATGTGAAGGCGTTATCACAGGGGCTCAGCATGAACAGGGAAATCTGCAGCCCTAAAGCTTCCCAGAGCACCCTTTCCATGCTTTCCCAGTGGTTGCAAGAGAATTCAACCAACAAAAGAAGGTAAACCTTCCTCTGGATCCCAGTAATGGGAGTGTTTCCAGGCATTGTCCTTCCCACGTGGTTTTCTGCAAGATCTGCCAGCTGCTCAGCTAACATATACTTCAGCTAACATGTGGGTTTTCGCTCCCTGCTCCTGTAGAGTAGACCCATGAGGCTAGGAGGAGCTTATAAGCTGCCCACCTTCTTGATTTACAAATAGGGAAAATCAGGCTCAGGAAGGGTCAGAACTGGCCCAGGGTCATACAAGCACCATCTTGAGGGAGGTCCTTGTTTGGTGCATAATTGAGGCCCACTGTCAACTAGATGAAGCCTTCTCATCTAAGGCAAAGTGCCCTCTCTGCTCAGTGGGAAGGCCCAGTCAGGGGGCAGGGTGTCATCAGTCCTGACTTGGAGTTGCTTGCACAGGCTCTGCAGGGTGAGTGACCCAGCAGATTGCCCTGCTTGTCAGCAGCAGCCTTGGACACAGCCTCTAGCTCTCAACTCTAGCTCTAGTGCTTGTGTGTCACTACCTGAGTTTGCCCTTGTGACACACCACCTGAAGTGGGCAGTGCCAGAATCATTCTCGTTTCCAGAGGAGGAAAAGAGAATACAAAAGCTGGCAAGTGGTAAGTTCAGGACTTTATGTGGCCCCAGGGGCCCGGGGCTCAGGACCACTGTGCCAGCAGCTGCCTCCCTCCCCCTGGCACCAGGCCCAGCCAGCTCCGCCCAGAGCCCAGAAGGCCCTAGCACTCCCTCTCCAGGTGAAGCCAGCTGCCCTCACTCTTCCCCTCCCCAGGGAGGCTCCAGCCTATTTTTATTTTTCCTTCAGCATAGTCTGTGGCAGGGCTGCTGTCACCTCCCAAGGTAGTCCCTTAAAGCTGTAGGTGGCAAGAGGGCCAGAGGGCTCAAAAAATCAGGGCAGACAGGGCCCCCATTCTCAACCCCACATCTGAAAGTAGGTCATGTCTCTGATGCTCTGGGACCTGCAGACACCAAGCTTTGCCCTTCACAGGAGGTGGGAGTGACTTGCTGCCCAGTGTCCCTAATGGTGACCTTAGCTGTGTGGGCAGGCCCCAGGAAGATCTGCTGGAAAGAGCAGCTGCCACCCCCTCCCACCTGCCCTGCAAGTCTCACCCCCACAAGGTGGCTCAGAGACTCAGGCAGCCAGAGCAGCTAGTGCTGGCTTCCGCTGACAAGGAAAAGGAGGTTACCGAGGGTGAGAGAAAGGCCCAAGGCCAGGTACCAGTAGGGAACTCCAGCACTGCAGCTGCCCCTCCATGGGGCTGGTGATAGCAAAGGCACCAGAGACACTGCTGAGAAGAGAGGAGGCTCTGTCTGCAGAGAAGAGATGAGGCTCTGTCCCTCCAACCTGAGGCCCTCACGACATCAGTGATGCAAAAGGAAGCTGTGTCTGCGAGGGTAGGGGTGCAGCATGGAGGGGCAGGGACAGAAACTTGTCCATGCTGCCAGTGCAGGACATCCGCCTGCCCGTCCCTGTCCAGCCCTCCGTGGTCTGGTAGCACTCATGCATTTCCCGCTGGTCCCACGGGAATCTTCCTAACGGTGTTGGGAGCCAGGCAGGGCAGCTCATTCTTGGCCTCCCCTGCACACAGCAGGTGCTCTTTCAGTGTTTGCTGAGCAGAACTGGAACAGGAGCCCTGTCCCACATTTTACATCTGGGAGACAGAGACCTGTCGTCTCTGGGCCTCAGTTTTCTGGTCTCTGAATTGGAACCCACCAATGGCTCCATCATAGGGCTGTAGCTGAGACAAATCAGAGGGTGCAGGTGGGACTGTTGGGCTGTGACCCTGGCTCTCCTTATCACCTCAGACCCTTTATAAAGTATTCCATCTAAGGGCCAGTTTTTATGAGATGGGATGTGATCTAAAGGGGTCACCAGAGGAGCACCAGCTGAAATGAGCCCACTGCCAGGCCCAGCTCAGCTAACTTGCTGTGTGTCCTTAGGCAAGTAGCTTCCCTTCTCTGGTCCTTAGTCTCTTTGCTTGTCAACCTGGGGGCTGGGCTGGATGAATCAATCTCTGAGCTTCCTTTCTCAGTTCAAAATTTGCTTCTTCTGAGTCAGGAAATATGCGCCTGGGGAGTGCAGCAGGAGGGATGGACATTAAACACAAGAAAAGAAGGCTGGAGCACTGTCTCTCCTATCCCAGGGATGCCTATGGGAAGGCTGATGACTTCCAGGAACCATTTCTATGATATAAACGAAGAGGCCGCCTACTCATACTCTCATATTTGCAAATTCTGCATGCCCAGGGAAGCCACTATCAAATTACGAACTGAATGATTCCCCAGCTTTCTCTCCAGGTGTGGCAGTGTAGGCCATCACTCCCCTGCGAGGACTCTACAGGCCTCTGAAGCTCAGTCTCCCTGCTCCTGGCTACCACAGGGTCTGAGTAACCTGTAGGGTGGCTATAGCTTCTTTGGCTTGGACTTACGTGCATAGCTAGGAACAGGGATATCTCAAAGGCACAGATCAGACCTAACAAGGAAAAGGACATAGGATTAGCTCTTCCATTTATTTTCTATGTGGCCTTGGACAAGTCTGAACCTCAATTTTCTCAGCTTTAAAATGGGTATAATAACAGACTGAATGAGGGGTCTGTGGTAGAGCCATGGCAACAACATCCGACAGCCGAGGGAGGGACTGGCCTCAGTCTGCAGACCCGGCCCCAATGTCTGGGGTGGACGGCATGCCCAGGGACAGGCCTGCTCCCCTCCCTGGTCCCAGGAAGGGCTCTGAGACCCACAGCAACCCTAGGGTTCATAAACTGTGGACTAGAAGGTGGAGGAACTTTGAGCCCCAGCGGGGAATGAGGCCTCCTGTACTCCTCAGAGTAAGCCTGAAGGCTCTGAGAGAACTGGTCAGTGGGCTCCCTCCCCCCCAGAAGACTGGAAAGAGCACATTTCTAAGTGATGCCAGAGGAAATCAATCACACAAACGCAATAAGCAAGGCCACTCCTCCATCAGCCCCAACTTTCCCCTGTCAGGGCATTTCTTTGCATTTGCAGCTTGATGACCTCATCTGATCTCTGTAACCCCACATTCCATAAGGTAACAAGACACACCCGCCCGCTTTACTAGGGAGGGAGTGGAGACAGAGGGGCTTGCCCAAGCTCACACCGCCTGGCAGCAGCAAGCTCAGGTTACAGCCCTGCCTGTAGTCCTTGCCTCTTAACCTGGCACTTACATGCAGTGGGTACACAAAAAGTCTTATCCTTCCTCCCCAGAATCTCTGTCAAGACTCAAAGATTTAGCCAAAGAGAAATGAAAAACCATCAATTTCCAAAATGTAGAAAGAGTTTGGCTGGCAATTTGGAACAAATGCCACATTAGATGCCTCTCCACAGACTTGTCACAGGCCTCCGGACAACCACAAAGTGTTAGCAAGGACTTTTGAAGGGTGTCAGGACCTGACTGCTCTGCCCAGGCATGCAAGTGTCCACACCAGCGTGTGTGTGCCAGCACAGTCTGCAGAGTCCCAGAGAGCCCTCGCTCCAGGACCCAGCTTCAGGCTGGGTGCCCGGGATGGGCTGGAGAAGTGAGGCTGCAAAGATCAGCCCAGGCCCACCAAGGTCTAAGCACTGAGAACCCCACAGGAAACTGGGAGATGAGATTTGACCTCATTCTTACCCCCTGCATCTTCCTGAGCAGGTGGTGACAATGTGCTAAGAAGCCACTGGACTGGGAACTGGGAAACCAGCATTCTCACTCCAGATGTGTGACCCAGGCCAAGTTGTCACTTGCTCTGGCCTGCTGAGCTCACCTGTATACAGGAAAAGGTCTGTTGGGAGGAGCTTCTAGCTGTGCAGTCTGCAATGTGAGCACAAAGCCCCAGGGCTGGCTTTTCTAGGGAGAGGCCAGTGGGGATTTCTAGCTGGGAAGCAGCCAGGAAGTGTGGTTCCCAAGCTGAGGATACTCAGCCTTCCGGAGCCTCCCACTTCTGCTGCATCCTCATTTCTTCCCAGTAATGAGCCTGGGCTGGGCACATCCTGCCCCTTCCAGGAACTATCTCCCTGCCTGCTCACTGCAACATCCTCATCCAGAGGCAAGTGCTGGTCTGGGACCCTCTGGCCTCAGTTTGCCCCCACAAGACAAATACATATACCCCAACCTGGGGAAAGGGGCCATACCTTGAACACGGACCACACTTTGCTGGGGCCTGACTAGTTCTTCTGCAAAGCCCGAGGCCTTGTGAGCTCACTCCCCAGAATGGGCAGTGTAGTGTGGCCTGTCGGTGCCTCCACACTGACTTGCTAATGAAGTTTTTTTTTTTTTTCTGGAGAGACTGCAACCCTGTGCCAGCATGTGGCTTGGTGAGTGGAAAATGGCCTGGATTTCAGGCTCTACACACCCTTGTGCCGGGCACAGTCTGCAGGCTATCTGGGATTGGGGGTGAGCCTGATGAAGGGAAGAAGTGACCAGTCTGCTCTGTGGCCAAACCCAAAGGTCTGTGAGCTCCAGGCAGGAAGCCACAGCAAAGCAAGTAGTGGACGTGTGGATGTGGGTGTGTGTACATGGAGGGAGGGTCTATGTGTGGAGGATTAAACTGGAACCATGGGTTCTAGGACTGACCATAAGAAGGATGGGGAGGGCCTCTGCACATTAGAAACATTCTTCATTTCGAGTCCACTGGTAACTGGGGGTGTCTGACGCCCTCTCCCCAGTTTCCTGCTCTTCTCCTTGTGCTGAGGTCAGCACTGAGCCAGGATGGCAGGACAGTGCTGGTGGCCCAGCTCCTAGCACTTGCTTTTATCACAGGCTGCTTTTGCCAGCAGCTGCATTTAGAGTCTGCACTCAGGAGGGCAGAGAAGAAACTGGCCGCATAGCCACTCGTGGGGCCATCAGTTCTCCCAGAGGTGGGCAGAACCTGGTGCTCAGGGTGGGATGGGAAGTACAGGTAAGAATGCCAAGCACCTAACTTGTATAGGCAGTAGAGAGGAAAGAATGGAATGGGATAGAAGTTGAGGAAGGCAGGAGGCCCTGGGAGCAAGCCAGCAATGTGCAGTTGCACAGGGAACTGGGAAGGGAGGCCATTCACACAGATCGCCCTTGGGTTGTATAGGGCAACCCTGTCTGGCAGAAAAAGGAGTTTGCCATGAGCCAGACCCAGAGCTGTGGTTGTGTTTCCATTGTCGTCTATGGACCTCACAAGAAGGCTATGTGATGTCTTTTACACATGGGGACACTGAAAATGTGACCTGTTGAGACACACAAAGGTCCTAATGCCCAGAACTCTGAGCTCCTTGTCCAGTGCCCTTGGAAATCCCAGAGGCTGCAATGGCCTTGCAGGTGCACACGTGAACCTCAACCCCCAGACCCCTAGGTAGTTCATCTTGAGAAGTGTTAGCTTTCCCTGGCTTTCTCAAGGACACCTGAGCTGCCCCAGTGATACAGTAAATCCCCTTTAGGCCTCAAAACCCCTGAGAGGATGGGTTTAGGAGGGAGGGGGTGTTCAGGGGAACAAACACAAACGAGACAAGAGAACCACCTAAGCTGCCCCTGCACAGGGCCCTGAGCAGGGAGATAGGCTCTTGCAGTGGACACGCAGGCCAGGAGGAGGGAGGGTAAGATACCATCTCTTTCCAGGTCAGCTCCCCTCACCTCCAACATGTAGCACAGAGGTAGGGAGCCAGGGGGGCTAGGCCTCTCCCCAGGAGACACTATGATATCCCAGGGCTCACAGGCCACCCATTACACGAGTTGACAATATGGTTTTACATGTCCCTCCGACTGGACTGCTTCCTTCCCCCTCCTCCTCCAGGGTCCCTCCTCAGGACACCCAGCCTCCACTCCCTCTTGTCACTCCAGGATGACAACTCCAGGATGTATCTTTCCTTAGTGCTGCCTGGGGTTAAGCTCGCCCTCCGTAACCGGCAGCTCACACTTAACCACAGCGTGCCCCCCAGGGCCAAGGCTGGTCCTGCACCCCACACTTGCCCTCGCCAGGAGAGAGCTGCTCTTTCCAGAGAGGACACCCAGGCAGCTCACAAGAGTTCTGAGCAAAAGCATTAGTGGCCTGCACCCCTCAGATCTTGACAGTACATAGCCACAAGGGTGCTATCCTGTAACCTTGTGAGGCTGTGGCCTCTCCTCTCAGGGACTTGGTGGTGAGCAGGTACTAGCCTGGGCAGGCCATGCCCTTATGGGAAGGGATCCCTGGGTCCCCACTGTGGTGGCACAGACATGGGCAGGACAGACTCACGCGTGGAGGTTTAAACTGGAACCATGGGTTCTAGGACTGACGGTAAGAAGGCTGGAGCCACAGATCACAGATGGCTCAGGCAAATGCCACTGAGCAGATACCTAAGGTCCCAGCTGCTTCCCAGAGAACCCTACCAGCCCAAAGCTTCCCTTCCCGGATGCTGACTTCTGAGTGCTGATTTGGCTCCAGCACCAGCAACCAGCATCCATATTGTGGGGGATGGGCAAGGGTGCATCATCTGATTTTCTTACCAAAGATACAACACATGGCACAGAAAGGGGGGCCACCTGGGCACAGAAAATTGTGGTAGGAGAGGCTGGGGTGAAGCTCAGGGCAATTGATATTAGCTTTTTACAGCATTAGTCTAGCAATTCAGAGCTAGAAAAAAAACAATGCTGGTGGCAGTAATGACAATGATATACAATACCTCATGTTTACTGGCCACTTGCTATGTGCTGGGGGGCACTTGCTATATTATTTCTTCTAATCCTCAACTCTTTAAGATAGGTAATATCATTTTCCCCTCCCCCAATTTTGCTGAAAAGCAGTTGAAATAATGAAGCCCACCCAGGGTACCCTGCTAGGAAGTGGCAGAGGCCAGGTGCAGCACCCTGCTAGTCTGGTTTCCAGAGCTCTGTCTCCCAGCCACCAGGCTGGGAAGCCTCCTTTAATGAGCATTTACCCCATATTTGTTTACCCCAAATTGTGTTCACATACCCAATTCTCTCCCTTACAACCCAGAGCACTCATTCCATTCAGCGGAAACTCTCTGTATGTATTTGGTGCCCTGCAGAGCCACCAGGTCCCCACGAAATACAAAAGCAAGCCTGGGTTGGCCTGTGGAAGGTGCCTTCGGAGAATGAATAAATCCAATGAGGTAAGGCAGATGCTGATGTCTCCATTTTACAGATGAGAAGATTGAGTCCAGCTAGCTCCTGAGCTAAAGTGGACCTGAATTGCTCTGTCGGCCCCTGCCTGGGACTGCCCCAGTACAATGGCTCCACATAGCACAGGAGGTATGCTGGCTTACCAAGTCACAGCAAGGCCCTGGGTGCTTCTCTTCTGGTAGAGAAGAAAGTGAACACACCAGACCCAGGTGTCGGGCTTACCTCGGCTGATCCTTTGCTTCTCCCCAGAGAGGATCCCTGGAGTGTCGATGACGCTAATGCTTTCCAACACAGGGTTAGGTAGCTGGGCACACACGAACCTGTGCAGAGGAAACCCAGGTGAGCGCTGGCCACCTTCCCGCACTCAGCCTCTTGACTCCAACAGCCTGTCTCTCTCCCAGGTGAGCCACAGATGTGCTGAAGGGTTCAGCTCACTGTGGGCCTGCTGAGTCCTGGGTGTGGTTGACACCCAACCTGAGGCTGAACTCCAGTCCTCTTGTCTGTCCCCAAGATCTGTCTTAGAGTGCCAGGCACCCGGGTGTGTTTGCTAAAATGATGCCTGACCAGTAGGGCTACTCCATAGTGACACTCTGTCTTCTTGTGTGACCAAAGCTTCAGTCTGATTCTTATGGCCTCAAGTCCTTTGCTGGCTTTGGTCAGCTACCTCCCTGCCTTGAGTGACTACATTTAGCTGGCCTCTCTCTTGGACACGCGGCTTCTTCAGATAGTCCATGAAAAGATCCCTTTACCTCCTCTTTATAATGACCTTTAAGGACTGGGGGAAAGAGGAACTTTGAGGGTCTGTTTCAAACCATCACTGCATTCAAAGTCAGGATCTGGGGATCTTTCTGACCTGATCCTCATTGGCAAAGTCGTTGTGCTTCTCTGTATGTTTTCTCATTTGTAAACGGAGTGTCACTGAATAGTTACAGAAACCCTACTCTGTGCAAGATAGTAGTATGCCGGGATTTTGCATTTTAAGCCACCCACACTGGCTTAAAATGCAGACTCCCAGGCACCAGACCAGAGCCCCAGCAATGGGCCTCAGGATCTGTACTTTGAGCAAACTCTTTGAGTGATCTCAAAGTGGCCATGGTTCATAATCATAAAACGTTGCTGTTAGGGACACCAAGATGTCTCAATCCCTGTCCCTAAGGAGCACAGCCCTCAGGCCTATAGCTAGGCAACTATAATACAAAGTGCAATGGGACCAGCACCCCTGGGAAGTCAGATGAAAAGTTTAGAAGATCTCAGGCAGAGAGATGGCTTCCTGGAGGGCTTCCTGGAGGAGGTGGCACTGGAACTAGCTTTGAAGGATGGGTCACATCACCCAGGAATGTTTATTTGGGCATTTAAAGGCCAAACATCACTGTTAGGATAGCAGTTAAGCCTTATTCCAGAAAAGCAAGGGAGGAAAAGCTGATGAGAGCTATGAAATAGGATCACTCTGCAGCATGTATCGGGAACCCAGAAATCTTTCTTGCCTGGCAGACCCCTAACTTAAACATCCAGTGAGCACTCCTGAAGAAAATCACAGAACCTCACGATGCCATCTGTCCTCTGCTCATGGGGTACCTACATTAAGTCTCATTTGTCCATTCTTCCCTGCTTACAGTATCTCCCCCTCTCTCTTCAGTTTTCTGTGTGAAATGTCTTTTTTTTACTCTTTTGGTGTCATTTTGTTCGTCATTTAATACCTATATTAAATGCCAGCTTTTCCACAAAGGCCTCATCAGCCCTGTTATTCCTCTTGCCTGGGTATCCCTGGCTCTCTCCACACACCTGTGTCCCCTGGCCTGGATTCACCCTCATATTCCCATATAGAGCCAAGCCCAAGGCTGCGGGGGACTAATGTCTGTTGAAATAAAACATGAATTCTATCCTCAGCAAGGCACTCAGGAGAGAGACAGGAAACAGTCCCTTCTACAGTGACATTTTCTTCTTTATAAATTGTTTTTTGTAAAAGAAATGCAGATGGTTAAAAAACTAAATGATTCAGCAAGACATAAAATGAAATAGAAGGGATGGCCCTCTACCCATCTTCCCTTCTCAGTTCCTCTTCCTAAATGTAACTCCTATGAACAATCACAGGGTGGCCATAAAATTTAAAATAAACTGCACACAAACTTTATGGCCACCCAGGGTATATTTCTTCTTTCTCTGATAATTTTCAGCATTTTCAGGAAGAGATTAGGAAATTTACATCTTATCATCTCCTAGATGAACACAGTAACACTGTAAGAGGTTAAGTGTCCTTACTCAGGTAGTTAAGTGTCTAAAGTACCCCCACCACACCACACATAATATGTTTAACAATGATCATCAAGACTTGCTGGGTTTGGTTTATGACATAAAGGCTCTCAGCTTTCAGGAACGCGCCTAGTGTGTGAAGGCAATTACACGCAATCTGTTATAATAACAGATGACACGCTATTACATACAGTATACTGTACTACCATCACTAGAAGTACAATTAACCCCAAATGGTGTTGACCACTAAGCTCATGTCTCTCTCTTCCCATGGGCCCAGTTGTCTCTTATCTACCCCAGGCTTTTCTCTTCTCCCATCTGGTATCTAGCTCCTCCTCTCCATCTCAGACAGGACAATGCTCCTCGGCATACTCACAGGCACTGCAAACTCAACATGTCCAAAATCAAATTCCGGGGCCCCTCCCTAAGATGGCCCTGCCTCCATCCAGCCCTGCTGACTCATTCTACTGGATCATGCTTGTCCCTGCCCTCATTCATTTCCCCACTTCAGCACACTGGACATCCACATCTCCTTCCTCAGCTCCAGGTACTAGAGACACTACTGGACTCCAGACACCTGTCCCATTGCACCTTGTCACCACTCCCACCTTCATCTCGCATGTACACTGAGTTTACAGTTTCGTTCCCTCCATAAACCAAGCCAAATCCTGGGTTCCCTGCCTGCCAGGCCAAGGTCACAAGGTTTCTCAGCATGACCCTTCCTCTGCTCACTGTAGTCCCTCCCTGTTCCTGTCTCAGAGTGTTACTGACTCCAATTCAGTATAGGAAAGGTGAGAGGCAAAGCTCACAGGTTTATAAAACATAGTACTCAGGATCAGAGATGGCGAGAATCCTTTGGTCAAAGATCCTTCGACACCTACAACTGAACAGTGGCCACAGATGCCTATTTCCTTCCCTGAATGATTAGGGAGGGAATCGGTGAAATAATGCATAAAATGCCATCACAACCTATGGTTACTGTGTGCCAAACATGAAGGGTTTCCTGTTCATCATCCCTTTTATTTCTCCTTCAACTCCTTGAAAGAAATATTATTATTAAGCTATTTTACAGACGGGACAATTCAGATACAATGTTTTGTAACTTGTTCAAGATCCACAGTTCTAGGCAGGATTTGAACCCTATCCGAAGCCAAAACCTGTATTCTTTACCTTTACTCTAAATACTTCCAACTAGAAAAAGTAGTTTTAAGATTATTAAGTGCAATGCATGTGTAGAACTGGATTCATAAGTATAACAAGCGTGAGCAGGGATGAGCCTCAACCAGAATGTTAAGCTTCCCTTTTAAGTTCGGGGTTCTTTCCACTAAGTAAAAACAATGTCTAGGACAGAGACAGCTGGATGTAAATCCAAGTGTATTTAGGCAAATGCTGGGAACCATATAGAGAGTCTTCTCCCCTTTTACTGGGTGGGGAGAGATGCAAGGTAGGAGAATGTGATCCAAGTCATTGTTGTACCCTTCCCTGACCTTAATCAGGAGGAATCAGCCTAGCTTTGGCAGTTCCTGTGTCTCAGTTACATTCCCAGGGAATAAGGGACAATGAAGAGGCTCCAAGTATGGATAAAGCACCAGGCCTCCCAAGACCCTGCCTCCTGTCCTTTCATTTCCCACACACTAAGAAGAAAAGAAAACACTCTGAGGCCTTGTGTTCCGCTCCACACTCACCTGTTCAGGAAGGCATTGCCAAAGACATTGAGTTTCCTGAAAGGTTTCTTAGGATCCACCACCAGAGCATTCCCAGGAATGATCCCCTCGGTGTCTCCCTGCATCACTGCAATGAAGGAGTCTGTGGTAGGCTCGGGCCCAATCCTCATGCCTGGGAAATCCTGCTCCAGCAGGTACCTGGTGGGAAGGAACACAGTCTTAAGGCAGGCATTCTGCCACAGATCAACCCTGCAAGTCTACCAGAAGGCATACGATATATGAGGCAGAGGAGAGGGCATCTCGGCTGATCTCAAAATATCCACCTGTTCTTCTTGGTCCTTGTTCCCTTCTCTTTTTAAGTCAGTAAGGAAAAAAGGGCAAGGTTTGGCTCAGAAATAAAGCAGGGATTGAAACTCGTTTCTACACAGAGTCCTTTGTAACTGAAGGTAACTACTGAAGCGTAGTTAGAATTAGACCATCCATAGACTCTGCTGGCTTTGTACAGGCCATTGTCCATTTATCCAGTTAGTTATTTGATGAAAAAATAATTCACACATGATGCAAATACAGTGTAAAGGTACACTAGGAAAAGTGAATCTCCGTCCCTTCCTAGACCTTGGATCCCACTCTCCAGTCTCCGTATTTTGTATACACACCTTTCCAGAAATGTTCCATGCATACAAGTGCTATGTTATCAACTGCTCACACATAATTACACATGCATCTTATTTTTGGAGCACAGAAACTGACTGTGCACCTTTCATTTTCTCTCTCTGGTCATTATGGTTTAATTTAAACATTCAAAGAAGAGACTATATTTAAAAAGCCTCAGATAGCATCTACCCAGGTATATGCAATGAATTAGTTGTCTCCCTTTGCCCTTGTGTTAGTAGACAATTTTGTTAACAAATGTAATAGCATATGACAGGTTTAGGGGTGGAGAGCCACAGCACAGCACGGCACACAGCTGCAGAGGAAGGAAGCTGCTGACCTGCTGGGAGCGTGGAGCACGCTGCCCAGTAGGCAACCCCACCACACAGGCCTTGGGCAGATTTCAGGTTGCCCTGGCCCCCTCCTCTAATTGCAGCCCAACAAATAGGGTGTGAGGTCAGGATTTCAGCCAGAGGATCATTGTGAAAGCTGGCACTGGGTTGTGATGAAATAAACCACAACAGCTGCACATGTGGATAGCACATCCTGCTTTTTCAGAGCACCTGCTCCTTCAGGGCCTCCTGGGAGAAGCTGAGCCTCTTACCAGCCTGGGACCAGCCGACTGGCTTCTCTACTGCAAAGGTACTTAACTCAGAGAGCCTCAGTACCTCTTTCCATAACACAGGGGATAACAGTTCGGAATTACTGAGCACCTGTGGTGTGCCAGGCATTGTTCGAAACTTTCTGTGGGTTATCCCATTTCATCTTCACTTGTACTCTGATGTGAGCACTAGGAGTCTCATCATCAAAAGGGCTTAATAAGAAACCCATCTTATAGGGTGTTCTGAGGATTCAATTAGTTACAGATGTTCAACAAGTACCTGACACCTAGATTAACATTCCATTTTAAGGAGGAGGCGACACAAATGAAACAATTTGCCCCATTTTATGCAATCCACAGATAGCAGGGCTAGGATCTGAACTTAGAACTTAGATTTGAGGATTCAGGCTCCTGATCCCTGTATTTCCTGCCTTAGGCCTCCGCTTGTCAAGGTAATGCAGCCGTTTCTGAGGATAGGACAAAAGCCTCACATGACACTAGAATGAGGAGTGGGACAAGAAGGTCACAGAGGAATACAGTTTGGGTAGGAGGCTGGCCAGAACCAGTTGTTGGGGATGGGGTTAGGTTTCAGCAACCACAAACCCAGGAATGTACTCCTCTCCATAAATAGGACCCTTGGGTTCCCAGCAGCACCTCTGGACTGGGGTGTGGCATGCAAAATCTATTGCTATCAGGTGACCAGGGCAGGCCCCAGGCCCATGGGCTCTAAAGGGGCATTTGGGGGATTTTAAAACAGTAGGCACAGATTCCCCTGGGAAGCAAGGTTTCCAAGACTGGGAAATGCCATCCTTTCTTGCTTGCCTGAGCAGCTGACCAAGTGAGGGCTTGGATGAGAAGCTCTAAGCAGGGCTCTGCAAAGGCCACCAAATGTGGACAGGGAGTGGGGGGAGGGGAAGGGCACCATTAAAGGCTCCAGGGACAAGCAGAAACAGAGAGGGGCAGAAAGAGCCACTCTGAGGCAGCCTCAATACGCCCAGAATGAACAGGGCCAAACAGAAGGGATAAGGTATCTTCTGCACAATGATATCTCAGATTCCACCCCTGAGAGAGATGAGGCGTACTCAGCAAATGAACAAAGGCTTCTGGGCCTATCAGGGCAGCTTCCTAGGAAGTTAAGATGCCGCAGCCTGCGGTGAGCCAGGGCTTTGGGCTGGGCCTGCTGTCCTGCTAAGCCTGCATTACTCAAAACTTGCTGACCACACACGTGTCTGGGGAAACAATGAGTCTAACGAGGCCACCAGCAAGGCCAGGGAGCACAGTGGGGCCAGGCAGAGAACCTGGGGCTGGGTAGGTTCTCAGGGACACGTGGCACGGCTCACAGTACTGGGTGCTCCTGTAACAAAGCCTCCACTGTGTCCAGAAAGGGAAATCTATTGCGGAATCTCATACACTAATTCTTTATGGGAAGCGACACAGATCGCCTCCGTTGCCAGGCGAAAACATTCCCACAGCAATGTAAAAGAAGAAAAGTTAATTCAAGCCTAGGTGGGAACAGCTGAGATGGGAACACACAAGCCTAAGGAGGGATAGGGACTGGCTGAACACAAGATAGCAAAGCTTACCTTGTCTGCCTCACAGGCTCTGGGGAGACTGCATCGCACCCCACAGACACAGGTGGGGAAGTGGCTGGGAGGCTCTGATGGCCAAGTTGAGATATGAGTTGGCGCTATGGTCCCTGGAGCATAGGACCCTCCCCCACGGGCTGAAGACATTCCAGCATGAAGGAGAATCTGGTGGCTAGACGGTCCAGCCTCCTGCTAACCTCCCTTACCTGAGCCTACCCTGAGACAGGACAGTGCCCAAGACACCACCTGGCACTTTCTGCAGAGCACGTGGCCTGCTCCTTCTCCAGCCCTCAGAAGGATAGAAAGGCAGCATTCCTCTCCCCTTCAGGCTGGAGAAGGGTTCCCCCTACCCTCCTGCGGGTCAGCCTCTAAGTTGCATGTTAGAGAATCAAGCTAGAAAGAGGAAAGGGAATGATAAAGCCCAAAACTGGGGCCCTAGAACATAGCTGGTGCTGTGAGGAAATTATTATTATTCACATCTCATAGATAAGGGAAGTGAGGGTTGGAAAGGTCAGGTGCCTGACCTCAGCTAGACCCTCCTAACCGGAACACTTGGCTAGGAAGTGGTGGAGCCTGCATTCTGCTGACTCAGACTGTGCTCCGTGGCCTTGGTCCCATTGTCAATGGGAATAGGATGCAGACCTTTTCCCCAAGGTCGTTCTCTTCCCAGTAAATGCTTTTCCTGATGACTTCCAGACACCTGACTTTCAAGGCATTGCCCAAACTGGACACGAGGCAGGCAGACCATCTGGCCTGGGGCCTTCTACTCCCCTGGGTAACATTCAGCCCTCATAAGAAGTGGGTAGATAGGTGGGCCTGTAGCTCAAAGGAGTAGGGCGCCGGCCCCATATACCGGCGGTGGCGGGTTCAAACCAAAAAAGAAGTGGGTATATTCTGAGTCCCATTTAGAGACCAAGCATATCAGAGCCCTGGGAGACAAAGGATACCCACTGACCTCAGAGTGTAGATAAGGACTAGGGTGTTGCAGGGGTTGTGGTCAGCAGAATGGCCTTTCCAGAGATCAGTGGGTCTATTCAGGATGGTGGCTCCCTGATTGTTTCTCTAACGCTTTGGCTCTCCAGAGGGCCATCTTTCCAGGGTGGAGACGTTTAATGCCTGGGGTGGGGACGCCAGGGTGGGGATGAGAGCTGGTATGGCTCTTTGTGGGAGATGCAGAGTCTCCCAATGAAGTAGGAGAGGCAAGAGGGCCAACTGGGTACTCCTCATGGTGCAGCCTATCATGTGCTCAAGCTTCAAGGGTCCACATCACACTACAGAAGGTCCACATAGCCCTCAAGGCCAGCCCAGCCCTCCCTACAGAGACTCAGGCAGCTCTGCCCTGCCAAGCACTTGGGCCTCTATTTCAGCACTGCCCTGTCCAGTGAAGCCTACCGCAGCCCCAGAGCAGTCAGATGATCACCTCCACTCACAGGATAGAGGCACCACAGCAAGTGGTGACCAGGGGCCAAAGGGGCCCAAGGGTCCAAGGGAGGAGAGGCTTGAGGCTGCAGGCCAGCAAGAGAAATAGCAAAGGATAAAAAATAGCAGAGGCAGGAGGAATGGCTGCCAGGGCCAGAGGGACACAGAGCTACTGTACTCCAAAGAGGCAGTCTGTGTTGGAGACAGTGGCTGCCAAGCCAATTTATTGTTTATTTTATTACTCTGGGTTGCTGGGCCTTAGGCCAGGGAAGTTATTTCAAGCAGAGATCATAGCACATTATTAGTTATTAGAAGAATGTCCTTTTCTGTGTGTTCTTCCTGAGACAAGAAATAGACCCTGTGGCAAGCATATATAACTGAAAGTGGATAGATACTCAGAAGGCAAAAGGCCAAGAACTGGGGAAAGAAGAGGCAAGTCTTTGTTTCCACAGGAAAGGCCCCTCACAGGTTCAGGCCTGGGACAGAGACAAGAATCAAGAGGAGAGGAGAATCTGAGACACAGGCACTTCCCTCCACTGAGATTCTACTCCAGGGGGCCTTACTTGATTTGGCAAAGAGAGGTGGTACTAACTTATCCTCTTGGAAAGCAACTGTGAAATATGACTCTTAATACACAAATTAAAGTGTAAAAAAATTTTTTTAAATATAAAACTCTGTCCAACCTTTGACCCAGCCATTCTATTTCTGGGAATCTCTGGGATTCCAATATATGGAAAAATAGCAGACAGATGCTCAGAGTGATTTTGCAATAGCAAGAAAAAGCTTCCAAAAAAAGTAGATTAGTTAAATGAATAATTGCATATACATACAGTGAAATGTTTAAATGCAGCTGTTAAAAATAATGCTTACAGAAATTTTTTAATTATATGGAAAATACTCGTGCTGTCAGTAAAAAAAAAGAACAAGCCAGCGTATAAAATTATTTGTAGCATGATTTCAACTATGTTATAAAATAGCCACAAATAGTGGAAATTTATACATATTTTTTATATTATAAAATACTTAGCTTATATATATAGTGTTATATATATATTTATATATATAGTTTTATATAAATACTGGAAATATATATATATATACACATAGGATGGACATAGAGTTCACATGCAATTTAAATAATAAATGAATTTAAAATTGCACATGAACTTTATGTCCACCCCATATATGTTTATACACACACACTATTTAAGTTTAAAGTGGTTTCCGTAGGTCATGGGATTATGGGTAACATGGGTGATTTTTTTTTTCCTCAAATTTATTCTTTTCTGCACTTTGTAATACAAATTAACTGAAAAATATGTAATTTGTTCTGAAGAGTTCCTTGCATTACAGTTCCTCCTACCCCGCTGGTTAAGTCTCCTATGAAGGGAGACAGTTTTTGGTGCTTGAGCTAAATTCAGATACAGACATGAGTGGGGAGGAGGACCTCTTGCACTTGGAGGTTAAAAGACAGGAGAGATCTGCCTCTCCCAGCCTTCCTGTCTCTCTCAGATAAGGAATCATCTGTGGCAACCGAAATCTACCACTTTCTTAGACCCAGTTAACTGCCAGCAATGACTCAGGCAAAGCTAGAAGGCTGTCTCAGACAAAAGGCACTTAAACCCGTCTGCTGCTTGGGGATCCTGCCCCCAGAGACTCCCATCTCTTCCCATCTTCCCTCCCATTCTGCAAAATGTCTGCTGGGGACCTCCCATAGCTAAGATACTTGGCAAGGCCCCAGAGATGCTAAGGCATGGATGCTACCTTATAAAAGTGCTCATCTCCAGGAAGGAGAAGCTCCATATAACATACTAAGAGTTACAACCAAGGTCTATCCAGAGAGGGAAGGATGTACCAGGGTAGAAGCCATCTGTAAAAGGCCTGAGCTTCCTGTAAAATGGAAGAACATTGGTGAAGAACGGAAATCACAAAGGAAATCTTGTACAGAACCCAGGTAGCTCTGAAGTGCCTTTGGCAGAAATGGGTGTTTAATACAATGGGTATGAATTAGATCAGGGGTTCGTACCCTACGGTCCAAGGATACCTCTTGGACTCCCAATATTGTGCCCATGTTTGCAAACTCGGGATGCATGTACATTTTTCTAATTACAAGTCCACAGTTTTTGTCAGATTTTCAAAGGAGGTGCTGACTTTTTAAAAAGTCAAGAAGCTATGGATTAGATTAATCTCCAAGGGCCCTTGCCATTCTACCAAAAAGGCAAGAGCCAAGAGAGCCTGTCACCCCCAGGTCCTGAACTTCTTCAGAAATCACTAGACCTTTCAAAGCTGCTGAGTCCAAGGCTGTCCACTCCACAAGGACAAACTCAACCTGGGGTTCTGTTCAGACATGACATGTTAGCATGGTATACCTCCTGCTCCCAGAAGGTCTGTATTATAAGCTTAGAGTTAGAGAAAATTAGTACCTAGCAAATCAGTAAACAGACTGTTGACTTTTCTGCTATCCTCCACAAACAAAGCACAAGGCTTTGCATGTCCCAAATGAAACCTGCTGCAGGAGATAAGCTCCCTTGACCTCAGGGGGCCACCAAACCCCATTCTCATGCTATAGGAGCCTAACTCTTAACTCAGAGGGGCCATAGTTCCCTTAACAGTTTGGCATGGTCATAAAAGATGCCAGTGAAAATGGCCTGGCTTTGAAGTTTGGGTGGACTGAGGAAAGGAGAGGAGCCTGTCCTCTAAAGATAGGAAGGATTTTCATCACTCTAGTGGACAGAATGAGGCCCTCTATGAATGCAGGGGGACAAGTTGACCTCTTGAGGATCCCTCCAACCCAAGGATTCTGTAATTCAAGGGAATGGACGACTCACCCTCAAAATTACAGGCATGTGGCCAACCATCTCCTCACACGCATCTGGGACTTGCATCCCAGGTGTGTGCCCAACTGTTATATGGCTTTGGACAATTTATTTAACTTCCCTATCTCCGTTATCTCGCCTACAAAGTCAAGCAGCTGGATGAGATGATCCACTATCCCTTCCACCTCTAAAAGTCTTTAATATTATTATTGAGCCATTAAGATCAAGCAAGAGAAAAGAGAAAAAAAGCATTCCATTTTTGTTAAGTGTCCAAGACAAAACACGTAGGAGATCTACCTCAGTGAAGGAAAATGATGAGAGGGACAGGTGGCACCACCAGGCAGGAGACCACAGACACAGCCACCCCCACATCCATTCTCAGACCTGCTCCCTTCAGAACTCAGCTGCAAATGGAAGGCCCCCATTTGAGTGCCTTAAAACCCCTTAAAAGCAAGGGAAGTTGTTCTGACGTGTCCCTGAAAAGCGAGGATATAAAACAACCCCCCCAGCATAAATAAGGTGCTCCGGAGACCAGAAGCCCTCCCACAAGCCCTCCTGGGCCTCGATTTCATCATCCATAAAATGGGGAGACCAGGGATCGCTTTGAACATGAACGCTTCGTATTGACCACTTGAGTCAAGGGCTAAGTAGAGTGGAGAAGCACCGGGCTGGTCGGGGAATGGGGCCAGAAAAATTGTGGGGGTAGCTTTTAATGCCGGCACACATGAATTTCTTCCCATTTGTCCCCAGGCAGGAGTGTAGCACAGGGAGTGGCCCGGGGTTTGGGGCGCTGGACGGCGGGGTGGGCGGCCGGGACCCTGGGCCCACTCACCTGATGAAGGTGGTCTTCCCAGTGGAGTACTGGCCCACCAGCAGGACCATGGGCTTGTTGTCGAAGTCAGCATCCTCCAGGGCAGGCGAGTGAAACTCGTGGAAACGGTAATGCTCTTCCAGAGGCAGCAGCTTGGTCTTGTAGAGTTTCTTGAGGCCCTCGCTCACCGTCTGGAAGACCTCGGGGTCCTTCCTCCGGCGGTCGTCGTTACTCAGCCAGCTGAACATCGTGGCCGCCGCTTGCTGCCTGCGCTCAGCCCCGAGGAAGGCGCCTCGGGGAGGTCCGGCCCACCGGGCTCCGAGCCGCGCCGCCGCCTCACCGGAGCGCGGGGCTCAGCCGCACCATGACCCGGGCGCGCGGCTCGGGAGCTGGGCGCGCGCTCTTTCCCTGCCCCTGGGACCCAAGTCCAGCCTCTGCCGCATCAGCAGCCCAGGCCGGAGGGAGGAAAAGATGATCTGCGCTGGGGGAGGGGGGCGATCTTGGAAATTAAAGTCGAATCCGCAATGAAACTACCAGATGTCGGGGTCCTGATCTCCCCCCAACTGTCCTCGACTGCTCTGCTCAGCCTTCAGCTAAGGGATGCTTCGAGCTCTGCTCCTGCCAGCTGAGGTGGCTCAGTAGAGGTGGCGGCGTTGCCCAGCCCACGGACAGCTCCGCATTCGCAGCAGCATCCTGCAGCCTGGGGCTCTGATTTAAATGCCAGCTGGGCAGACAGCCGGCGCTTAGAGGAAGTCCCGGAGTACTGGCAAGGCCGGGCGAACCCCACGGTCCCGGGGACGAGAAGCCGCACTAGGCGCCGCCATCTTTGTGGGCAGGCGCTCCGCTGGGGACCTACGGCGGCTGCCGGCAAAGGGAGGCTGCTTTGAGCCCAGCGGGAAGCTGGGTTCCTGCCCCTGAGGCTTGATTTGGGAACAGCGCCCTCTTAGGGACGGCTGCGAAGATAGAGTTGACCTACTCATCTCTCTCCCTGCTTCGAAATTGTTTCTCCTTTAGTTGTTGAAGTCAATTCCCTAGGAAAACAGGTATCCTAACATTAGGGAATATTCTTCTTGGAGCGAAGGAAAAGAGGATCCAGTATCAGGTTGCGTGAAATAACCAATACTGTAACCACCCAAACTTTTTGCTAGACTAAGGGTGGAGTCAAAACCGTTCCCAATTATTCATTTATTCATTCCAACAAAACAAGTCAACAAGCAAAATCCCAGCAAGTAGTGAGCCATCATTCTGGGGCAGAGACAATTTTGGTGACTGTGGATACAAAGATGAGCATTATACAAGCTCTTCCTTCCTGGAGCTCCAGTCAAGGCAGGCCTCAGAGAGAAGATATGAATAGAAGACTATGAGAGGGCAGGGGAGGGGGTGCTCCTTTTGTGTGGATAAATTGAGGAAGACGGCACAGAAAGCATGACTGTGCACTGGATCTTAAATGATGAATTAACAGAGGAGAAGGAAAACCACTCTAGGCATGGTAAAGGACAATTGCAAACGGAACGTGGCAGAACTTGGCGTGTCCATGGCAGAGTACACAGTTTATCATAGCTGAAGAGTAGGATTCCGGAAAGTGGAAGGGAGTGATCCAGGCCAGGCCTGAAAGGCTTTTCAGGGCCACTGGAACCAATAATAATGATGTTACTAATAATTGTTATTACATTAACGCAGTGCTCACCACGTGCAAGTGCTTGGGCTGAGTTGTCAGCAAGCATTGTTTCATGTAACCTTCACAGAAGCTCTGTGAAGCAGATATATCATCTCCAGCATGTGTAGGCAAAAGGAGTGCATTGTAGAGAATTTAAACCCAATAATAAACCAGCTTAAAGTTGACATGCTTCGTATTAGCATCGTTCTAACCAGTATAGTGATAAAACACTCTTCCCTGCCAAGGCCGGAAGCTCCCACTGCCCTCCCTTTCACAGATAAGGAACTCAGTGGCTGAAGTACATGGGAACTGGATGCCAGAGGTGTGGGGGAGGGACTGGAAGAAACAAAGGTTGGAGGCCAGGTTAGGAAATGGTTCAAAAAGTTAGAAGACATCAGCCTTGGGCTCCCAAAGTGCTAGCATACAGGTGTGAGCCGCCATGCCTGGCCTAATTGCTTGAACTCAGGAATTTGAGACCAGCCTGAACAAGAGCAAAACCGCTATCTCTACTAAAAATGGAAAAACTAGCTGGGCATGGTGGTGGGTGCCTGTAGTCCCAGCTACTCAGGAGACTGAGCCAAGAGGATTACTTGAGCCCAGGAGTTTGACATTGCTGTGAGCTATGATGCCACAACATTCTACCCAGGGCAACAGAAAAAGAAACACACACACACAAAGTTATGAGACAGCGGTACTGGGTGTGGAGAAGAGGTTATATTCAAGTTTGTTTTTTTTTTTTAATGGCGTAGAATTGACAAATCTTGGTAAGCAATAAAAGAGAAGAAATGAGAGTGAGATAGTCTAGAATGATTCTGGGTTTTCTATTGCAGGGGCAAGGTGGTTAAAGATGCTTTTTCACTAATTAGGGAAGACAAGAAGATAGTAGATTTTGTAGATAGAGATGATGTGTTCAGACTGAAACATGTTGCATTTGAAGTGCCTGCAGGAACTTCCAGTGTGGGAGTGTGGTGAGGCTGTGGGGATTTCAGTGGCTATCAGAGGCAGGTGCTGAACAGAATCTCTGTAGTTGCAGCTTAGATCTCCCACCTCCCTCCTTGAAGCCCAAAGCTGATTAGCTCTTTCTGAGCTCTTTGCACCTCTGGTTGAGAAACCACTCAGACTAATATTTCACCTTTGGTGTTTATATTAGCACCAACATATGATCCTAAGAGGTAATGTTCAAAATATTTAACAATTCACAGGCATGGGAATTAAAACTTCAGACCAGTCACTGGCCTTTCCAGTGGAATAAGTCCTGAGACCCTGTGCTGTACTGGGTGTTACATCAGAGGGGTCTGGAATTCTAAAGGATAATTTCCAAAATAAATATTATTTTCAGAAGAACAGAAACCTACAGATAAATCTAACAAAACATGTGCAAGACTTTTATGTAGGAAATGATAAAACTTCATAGAAAGACATCAAAGAAGTTCTAAATAAATGAGACATACAATATTCAATCCTGAAAGATTCTGTGTCATAAAGATGTGAAATCTTTCCAACATATTTAATGGAAATCAAACAATTTAAATCAAATAATTTAAATCAAAATCTGAACAGGGTTTCCCTGGAAATGAACAAGATGTTTACAAAATGTATAGAGAACATTAGGCAAAAATACATAAGATATTCCAGAGGAAGAGATAATACAAGAAGGAAGAGGAGAAGCAGACAACAGTAACAATGACAACAGTGACAAGTAAGCAGAAGGAATTTACCCTCGTGACAATATTATAAAGTTGCAGTGGTTAACATGGTTTTGGCACAGAGACAGTCCAATAGAGCAATGGCAAAGTAAAATAGTCAGCAAATATGGAAACCTGATATATACAGAAATTGCAATAGACACTACCACAAGGTCAGGAAGAACTCCTTAAACAAGATATCAAAAGTACAAACTTACAATGAAGAGACTAACAGTTTAGTAATAGTAAAATTGAAATCTTTTGTTTAGCCAAAAGAGAGTGAAAGGTATTTACAACACACAAAACCAACAAAAGCACATCAAAAATATGTAATTAACACCTGTATGTTGATAAGAAAGGAAAACATTCCAGCAGGAGAAATAAATGGGCAAAATACACAAAAATTCTTTTTACGAGAGGCTATGTGAATGTCTTGTAAACACAAGAAAATATGTTGAATGTCAATAGTAATCGGAGAAATGCCAAACCTCAGTAACACTCTATACTCACCCAAGTGGCAAAAAAAGAAAAAGTTGGATAATACCAAGCATTGGTGAGGACCATTGAGTAAAGGAACATTCATGCAGCACTAGTAGGTGTGCAGATTAGCAAAACCACTTTGGGAAACAATTTGGCGTTGTCTAGTGAAGCTGAAGATATGCACGTACTATTACCTACGTACCGTGATTCCATTCCAAGGCGTTATCTAGAGAAACTCTTGCACATGTATGAGGTCCGACAATACAATTTGCAAACTCATCCTAAAAAAAATGCTATGTACCTCATTGCTAAATATCACTATGGCCACCTTCGAAGTACTCCCCTGGGGAAGCTATACACCGATGCTAGTGCCTAGTCCACTCTTCGAAGCAATTTTGGAACTTCTTTTCTGGAATGGGCGTCAGAGCTATTATCATATTAATCTTCATGCCCTGAATGCCATCCTTTCAATATTTCCTTTATCTTCAAGTAAGGAAAAAAATCTTGGGGGCTAGATCAGATGAGTAGGGAGGATGTATCAATATAGTTATTTGTTTACTGGCTACAAATTCCTCACAGACAGTGTTGTGTGAGTTGGTGCATTGTCATGATGCAAGAGCTATGGGTTGTTGGCTAAAATTTTCAGTTAAGATTTTCCTGTTTCTCTACCAATGTTTACTTGGTCTTCTTTGCTTCTGACAGTCAGCTGATGATTTTGATGAATAATTAGATGAATTTTTGCAGTGTTTTTGACAGTTCTGCTCGTTACTGGCCACCTTGGCCTCTCTTCATCAGTGGTGCTTTCTTTCCCCTCAGAAAAATGTTTAATCCAATTGTAAACTGCTTTTTCGTCATTGCATTATCCCCATAAACTTGGACTAACACGTTCCTGATTTCACTTCCACTGTCGCCAAGTTTAATGAGAAATTTGTGAATGTTTGTTGCTCTAATTCAAGCTCCAACATTCTCACAACACATAAAACCACACAACAACAGTTATGAAAACCACTCAGCAAGATACCCCCTACTCATCCACATGAACAAAACGGAGACACTGATATACCAAGGTTACAAAACCTTACCAAGCTGTTTGTATAGTGCTGCCAATGTGAGCTCATGGTGGCAAGTTTGCAAATTTCATTGTCAGATCCTTTTTTTTGTTGTTGAAATGAGTCTATTTTAATAACTAAAAGTTCCTGCAATGTTATAATATTGGAAAGAGATGTCATTAAGAAGTACACTGTGCAACAGTAAAAAACATTTAACAGAGAAATTAGAGGTAGTTTCACTTTTTTTTCCCCACAAAATCCAAGAAGTTATGAGATTATGCCAAAAATTGTCAGACCCTTTGTACATGGGAAGAAAAGGCTAGGAATGTTGATGGTAAAATTGTTTATGGCAGCAAAAAATTATAAACAATTAAATGTCCCTCACTAAGTATGTGGATAAATTATGCCATGTTCATATGATAAAATATATATTATACAGATGAGAAAATGAGTGAAGTGGAGCTACCATTGCCAAAACATAATGCTGAGTGAATAAAGCCAGAATAATACCTTTTCTTTGATGTTTTAAATCGGGCAAAACTACTATCTGTTGTTTATAGAAGCATATAGGAGGTGCAACAATTAAATTTGTGAACTTATCCCAGAAAAAGTACTATATTCCTCATTGCTGAATATCACTAAGGTCACCTTCAAGGTACTCCTTTTGGGAGGATATACACCAATGCCAGCATCTATTCTACCCTTCAAAGCAATTTTGGAAGTCTTTTTCTGGAATGACCATCAGAGCTGTTGTTGTATGAGGTCTGACAATTAAGTTTGCGAACTCATTCTAGAAAAAGTGATACATACCTCAATGCTGAATATCCCTGCAGTCACCTTTGAAATGCTTCCCTTGACCACCTGGAAACTATAGTACCTTAAAGGTGACCATAATGATATTGAGCAATGAGGTTTGTAGCACCTTTCCTAGGATGAGTTTGTGAACTTAATTGTCCGGACTTGTTTGTGTACAGAAGTCTTTCAGAAAATAAGCAAGGGAACACAAAGTTGCCAGTCAGGAAGTGGTGTCCTCTGGGGGAGAAGGAAGGTAAATGGAATTGGGGGTGGGTACACAGGGGCCTTCACTTGTATGTGCACTGTTTCATTTCTTAAGTTTGATAACAGGTACTTGGCTGCTCAGTTCTTATCTCCCCCCATTCTTTATTTTTTAAAAATATGGTCCTTTGATGCACAAAACTGAATTTTTTTGTAATGTGCTTCAATGCAAACTCATTATACCTGCTCTTTTATTGTATTTTTTTCTTTTTAAAAATTTAACACATACTTAAGATACATAATGAACCCTTGATGAACTCATCATCGAATCCAAGGACTAGTAAAATTAGTAGTAATTTACATCTACCTATGTGTTCCTCCCTTTTCCTGTCCCCTGCCCCTTCTCCATCCCTAGAGGAACCACTATCTTGGTAGTGTGTATTATTCCCCTGCCTTTCACATTAACGTTATCATATATATGTGTAAGCCTAAAAACACATTGTTGAAGTTTAGAGTTTTTAGACTCTATACAAAACATATTCTGCCACCGTAGTGCCCTTGGAACTCAACTTTTCTCCCATTCAACATTTGTTTTCAGCCCCCTCTGGCTCCTTGGGGCTCTGTCCTGCCTCTCCTGCCAGCAGCCTCTTCTAAACCCAGCACACGGCTCCTCTTTCTGCTCCCCTTTGGAAGCATGGGGTTCCCAGTTAGACATAGCAATACATAGAGTCCTGGTCTGCGTGACCTTGGAGAAAGGACTTCACTCTCAAGCCTCAGATCTCTGGTGTCTGAAATGGAGATGGCGGCCCCATCTTTCCAGAATTAAGGGGACAACGTATGCAGAGTGCTTAGCACAGAGCCCGGCTCTTTGAGAGTGTCCGATACATGTTGTTAGCTCTTAATATTATAATCATTATTGCTTTTATCCACTACATGGCATCGCCCTGTATCCTATTTAACAAGCTGTTTATAAGCTATTGAATAAGCCTAATATCTAATAGCTTTAATATTTAGTGAGCTAGCTCCTAATAAGTTAGTAACTTCTTTCAGTTCATTTGTATCTTAACCAAGGATGACTCATTGACTCAGAGGAATATAATTGCTAGCAGTGGACTCTGTGGCATTCAACATAGGCCCTTGGGAATAATAACACTATGAAACAGAGAACTTTCTCATCTCTTCTTTTCTTGCCAAGACCTCCAAGTTCTGGCCAGAAGCAAAGGGAAAAGAAGATGAAACTTGCGGTGGTGACTGGGAATAGGAGTTTGGACCATAGCTAAAGAGATAAAAAAAATTAGGAAGTGAGGCGACGCCTGTGGCTCAAAGGAGTAGAGAGCCAGCCCCATATGCAGCAGGTGGCAGGTTCAAACCCAGCCCCAACCAAGAATTGAAAAAAAAAGAATTAGGAAATGAGGCCAAGTGTCCCTAATCCTGGCAATCCATGAACCCTCTCAACCTGGCCCAATCTTACAGTCTGTGAACCTCCCACAGCCACGCCCTAACGCACGCACGCACGCACGCACGCACGCCCCGCACAGTTGCTTCCTGCTCCCTCCCACGCAGGGCTCTTTCCACACCCTGTTCCCAGTGACCTTAGTCTTCCCGCCCTGCGCTCTGCCTGCAGGATGCCTCCTGGGTCCCTCTAGGCTCTGTTCAGGGGTCTCCATTCTGAAGAGCTGAGTTAGCAGCTCTTGCAAAACAGGGCTGCTCTAGGCTCAATGCCTGTGGCTCAACGGGCTAAAGTGCCAGCCATTTACACCTGAGCTGGCAGGTTCAAATCCAGCCCGAGCCCGCCAAGCAACAATGACGGCTGCAACAAAAAAGTGGCCAGGCGTTGTGGTGGGAGTCTGTAGTCCCAGCTACTTGGGAGGCAGAGGCAGGAGACTCGCTTGAGCCCAGGAATTGGAGGTTGCTGTGAGCTGTGATGCCATAGCACTCTATCCAGGGTGACAGCTTGAGGCTCTGTCTCCCCCCCCCAAAAAAAACAGGGCTGCTCCTTCTCTGCACCTCT
>CAUYON010087770.1:0-42362 GCA_963573935.1 Arctocebus calabarensis
CAGTGGCATCATAGCTCACAGCATCCTCCAATTCCTGGGCTCAAGCGAGTCTCCTGCCTCCGCCTCCCAAGTAGCTGGGACTACAGGCACCCGCCACAATGCCCGGCCATTTTTTGGTAGCAGCCGTCATTGTTGTTTGGCAGGCCCGGGCTGGACTTGAACCTGCCAGCTCAGGTGTACATGGCTGGCGCCTTAGCCCATTGAGCCACAGACGCCAAGCCTTGTTTTCAATTTAATTTGCTTCTGATTTAATTTAGGTTCTTTCTTTTCTTCTGCTCGTTTGGGATTGAAATGCTCTTCCTTTTTCAATTGCTTGAGATGATTCATTAAGTTGTTTATGTGTGCTCATTCTGTTTTGGGGATGCAGGCATCTAATGCAATAAATTTCCCTCTTAAGACTGCTTTTGCAGTATCCTACAGGTTTTGATATCTGTGGCTTCATTGCCATTATGTTCCAGGATTATTGTGATTTCTTTCTTTATCTCCTCATTGTCCCAATTGTCATTCAACATATGGTTGTTTTGTTTCCATGACTTTATGCGGGGATGAAGGTTTTTGTGGGAATTGAGTTTTACCTTTATTTTCTTATGTTCTGAAAGCGTACATGGTATAATTTCAATTTTTTAGATTTTGTTGGTGTTTTATTTGTGTCCTAGGATATGATCAGTTTTGGAGTATGATCCATAAGCTGGCAAGAAGAACGTATGTTCTGTAGTTTTGGCATAATATGTTCTGTATATGGCCAGTAAGCCTAATTGTTCTAGGGTTGTATTTAAGTCCCTTGTTATTTTGTTTAGTTTCTGTTTTGAGGATTTGTCCAGTTCAACTAGAGGGGTGTTGAAGTCCCCAATATTATGGTGTTGTAACATACCATATTTTATCATTCAGACTGGTTAGGATTCATTTTATAAATCTTACAGAATTTAAGTTGGGTACATAAATATTTAGAATTAATATGTCTTCTTGATGTATTGTTCCCTTGTCCAGTATATAGTGTCCATTTTTGTCTTTCTTTACTTTTGTTGCTTTAAATCTACTTGTTTCTGCAAATAAAATTATGACCCCCTCCTTTCTTCTGATTTCCATTTGCCTGAAATATTGTTTTTCAACTCTTCACCTCGAGTCTTGTTTTTTTTCTTAAAATTTAGATTGTTTCCTGAAAATAGAATATAGTTAGTTGACTTGTGGCTTTTTATCTAGTCAGTCAACCTGTGCTTCTTCAGTGGAGAATTCAAGCCATTCACATTGAATTGATAAGTGTGATGGAGTTCTGTTTGTATTCTTTTGTGAAGGTTCATTACTTAGTTTTATCCCTTGTACTATTGTGGAAGTTAGGTTTTGTCCTTTAGTTTCTGGGTGGCTACTTTACCTATTTTAATGATGCTGGTGCATTGTGATGGTCAGTGTGAAGAACAGGTTTGAGTACTTCCTCATATCATACATTATTTTCACTTATATAAGGGTATTTTTAGTCTTTTTAATATCTTCTATATATCTACTTAACTTTTTGAACATAGAGAATGCATTTATAATAACTGTTTTAATATTTTTGACCACTAATTCTAGCATCCTTGTTAGTTTGTGTTATTTTTCATCAATTGATTATTCTTAAAAGGGTCTATTCTCTTTTGGCTCTCTTGCTTCTCTAAGTGGTTAGAAAACTTTGACCTAGGCATATATTGTGAATTTTACCTTGTTGGATTCTGGATATTTTACTCTTCCTATAAATATTTCTAAACATTTTACTGGGATACAATTATGTTACTTGGAAACCTTTGATCCTTTGTGGCTTGCTTTTATGATCTGTGAGGTCTGGATTAATGCTCAGTGTAGAGCTGATTATTGCCCTATACTAAGGCAAAATCTTTCTAACTGATCCACCTCAGTACCCCATGAATTACAAGGTTTATCTTAGTCTAGCTTGTGGGAACAGGCACTATTCCCAGCCTTTTGTGAATACTATATAATACCTTGATCTTTCCAAATGACTTTTCCTGTGCTTTTGAGAACTTTTTATTGAAAACTATGAGATGTCTGATCAGCATTCCGATGAAAACTTAAGGGGGGGGGCTTAAGATTAGACCTCTGGGGTTCTTGCTCTATGGATCTCACTCTTCTCCAATATTCTGTCCTGTGAACTCTAGATGTCTTGGTCTCCCTGGACTCTAAGTTCTGTCTCCTCAACTCAGGGAGTTTTCCATGTTCTCCCTAGGCTGCCTGTATATGTGCTTCAGCCCTGAAACTCTTAAGGCAGAAACTTTCACTATCACAAGCTTCACCTCATTTGCTTCCCATCTCATAGGGATCATTGTCCTTTAATGCCTGAAATCTGTTGTCTTAAAACCCATTGCTTCATATATTTATTTATATTTATTTGTTTCTCCTTTATTTAGTTGTTTCAGGACAAAATCAGTCCCTATTGGTATACCTTGGCCGGAAGCAAAAGTCTTAATTTGCAATTCCTCACTCCTAGTGAGCTTGAATATTTTATGTATTTGTTGACCATAATACTTTTTATTATTTAAGATGACAGTTTATGTTTTTCTCATTTTTCTGCTATGTAATTTATCATTTCTCGTTGTTTTAGAAGTTTCCTACATTAACGATATCAAACTCATGTCTGTCATATATACCCTAAATATTTCATTCATTTCTTATTTGCTTTTCATTTTGATTTATTTAATATTTTATTTTGTAATGGAACTGCTTTTTGTTTTTACCTAATCAGATATATTATTCTCTTCATTTTTTTATTGATTCTTCCATTGGATAATGTATCAATATTACACATGCATACCGTATTCTAAATATTTTATGATTTCTCTTAAAATCATAAAGAACTATAATGAAGTGAAGAATAAGAGTCCAGTTTTCTGGAAAGGCTACATCCCAGAGAACTTTTGTGCATTTTATAATAAATACCTTTTATTTCTTCACATGGACTTGGTATGATTTTTAAAATCAAAGTTTGGGACAAATGGGCTAAAACAATTTAGATGCCCACACAGCTATTGTATTGGAGAGGAGTGGAACTATCTTTCCTACAAATGAACTGCAGCAAGGGAACATGCTAAAAGTTCTTTCTCAAAGAATTGGCTTGACATACTAAGACTGAAGGCTCAGCTAATGATCTCAATCTGGGATCACCCTAGAACCTGTGGGATTGTAGTAGTGGTTGAATAGAACAGTTTGAGTAGGAATTGTGCATGATTAAGAAGCAAAGTGAAAATTCAGGTTTCCACACAGATTATTTTATTTTTTCAAGCCTACTTTTCATGCTCAGTCCTACTGCCTATATTCTATTTTTCTGTCTTGCCCTAGATTCCATACCTTCTTCAGATAAACACAAATTCCCTCTTCTCTTTAGAGATGTTTCCACTCATACCTATTTATCCATGCCTTTACCTCTCAAGACCCCTACCAATTTTAGGCATTTTATTATTAATACCTGCTAAGAAACAGAGAATATGATGGATTCAGATAGGTAATTTGTGGGAATCTGCAAATTTACATATTTATTATTGTTATGGTTGTTCCTGGTATATATCTTGACTTCTATTTGTATCAGTAATCTCTTGCCTCAGTGATACTATGTGGCAAAGTGTTCCACAATTCAATGTCTTAAAACAATCAATACTTATCAACACACAAAACCTTGGGTTGGTAGGTAGTTCTTCTGGGCTCACTCAGCCATCTGTAGTCAATTTCATGTTGGGAAGGAAGATCTGATATTTAGGTTAGGTTCTGGAGGTTGGCTGACCAACGCTTATCTAGAATAGCTTCAATTGGAATAATTTATCTATGAAGAAGAAGAAGGACTTTTCCTCTATTCTCTGAGGGTTTGATAAATGAGTCCATGAAATAAACTCACAGCAAGCAAATTAACAGGATAAAAAGCATATGAATTTATTACAAACATTAGGGCATCACAGAAAAGAAAAGTGAATACCCAGTAAACCAGTGAGATTCAGAAGCTTATATGCCTTATTCACAGGGGAGAGATAAGGTAGGATATAGACCACTTAAGGGACAGTAAATAATTGGGGGAAAAGATAAATGGCCCTTAGAAGAACAGATGGTAATTTGTGGTAAAGTTTGTCTAATTGTGGTATTAACTTTTAGTCTTCTCTCTTATATAAGTTAATCTTCCCTGGGGTTGAGGAAACTCTCAGGGGGAGGATTCTATGACAATTGAGTTCCTTTTGGAGGATCTCTCTTTAGGCAGACAAGGAGAGTCTAGAGCAAGCCTCTCTGCATTTGCTCTTTTCTAAGAACTTCAGCTTGAAATAACCAGTATATCAAAGCAGCGTGATTGGGGGTAATATAACTTCACTTTGATCCTTATATCTTATCTCTAGTAGCCTATTCTCATGACAAAGGCCAGGAGCAAGAGACAAAGAAAAAACATTAGGCACTTGTCCATGCCCTTGCTTGTTTCACATTTGCTAACATCCCAGTGGCCAGAGCAAGTCACATAGCTGACCCCAGAGCCAAGAGGTAAGATAGAACACCCTACACAGAGTAGGAGGGAATTTCAAATATATAATGTAAAGGAAAATATACAAGGAATGGTGACAAATTGGTTCCATATTGTACCTTGTAGTAATTCCAGCTTTCCAATTTTATACCTGAATGAAAATTCAAAAACAGCTCTCTCTCTATAGACCATGCTTCTCTGACCCATTCTGACCCTTCCACCAAGTAGGCCCCAGTAAGAACACAAAGCCTTGAATATAGAAGCATACAGTTGGGGTAGAACAAAATGTGTAAGTCAGTTCCATTCAGGGCGCCCTTTAACTGATGTAGTTAACTTGCATTTCTGAGCTCTTCAGGTGAATGCAAATGTATTAGTTTTACATTCCTGACCTTGGGTGCTTCTCAGGATCACTAGAAGAAATTTTTGAAAATGAAAGATCCTGTCATGGTTCATAAGTATGATAATGAGTTTTCATGCTCATGTGTAAGATATGCCTCCCATTAACTTTCTTAAAATGGTGAAAATAGAAGTCCCTTGTATTACGCAGAAACCCTACTTCAATTGAGCTGTCTGTGGAGCTTGGAATTGTATAACCTGAAATATGACTGAACTAAAGAAGCAGTTTCAAAATTTCTCTGATCTCCATCCCTTTCTTTTCTCTCAACCTTTTTTCTTTCCCAAAGCACAGGATAAACTATTCTCTGAAGTTCCCTTCTATATCGAGAAACTGAACCCCCAAAGAGAAACACTATTGTTTTCTAGTCTTTCCCTAGAATTTCATTATCTATTGCAGAAAATAAGAAATGCAACCACACCCGGGCACACTTTTTCACAAGATAGTTAATGCCTGCCTGTCTAGGCTCATTAAAATTCCAAACAGAGGCATGTCCAGGTCCATGATGGCTCATACCTGTAATCCCACCACTTTGAGAGGCCAAGGTGGGAGGATCGCTTAAGGCCATGAGTTTGAGACGAGCTTGGGCAACATAGTGAGACCTCACTTCTACGAAAAAATTTAAAAAAAAAATTAGCCAGGCATGCATGCTAGTGCATGCTTATAGTCATGGCTACTAGGATGCTTGAGCTCAGGAGTTTGAAGTTGCGGTGAACTATAATGATGCAACTGCATTCTAGCTTGGGCCACAGAACAAAATCCTTTCTCAAAAAAAAAATCAAAGAGAATCATTTACAACTTAATTTCTGTCCCCTGGATTCATTAATTCTCCCCTCAAAAGAGTAGTCTACCTTCCCCATCCTATGAAGAAGAATATATAAGCTTCCGTACTTCATTGGATTATTGGGCAATTATTCTCATACAATTCCCCTATGCTTATGCATGTTAAAATAAATGTTATGTACCTTTATCCTATTAATGTGTCATTTATCAGTTTATTTTCCATGAACCTTCAGAGAACAAAGGAGAAGTTTTCCTTTGATTCCTTACAACCTCATGAAATTGCAGTAATACATCTGTAAAAAGAATAAACTATGGCTGAAATGTCTTGAATTCAGGAAAAGATGCATGCTGATGAGTTCTATGTCTCTTGACAAGGAAGTATGAACCATGTATATATCCTTCACTTCTCTGACTTTAATTTGACTATGGATATATTGTTCACCTGAATGTGGAGTTAGTAATAATAATTAAAATAATAAAGTGTTTATTTAGTATTCCTATGTGTCAAATTTCTGACATATATCCTCATTTTTAAATATGTCACAACTTCCCTAAGAGCCAAATCTATTAGTACACAAATTTTACAAATAAGGGATTTAATGTTCAGTAATTTCTCTAAAATATCATGACTACTAAAAAAAGAAAAATTTTTGACTAAGAACCCTCTTGTTACTTATTTGGGAACCTACCTCCACCCACATCACCAGCCCCAAGTTTTGTAATCATTCCTTGTACATATGTTAGCCAGTTGCATGTAAGCATTCCACATTGTATATAAAATCAGCACATTGTACCCCATAAATGCATTAATGTTTACATGATTTATGTATTTATGATTTAATAAAAATAAAAAAAAATTTATCTTAAAAATAAAAAGGGAAAAAATGCTAAAAAATAAAAGAAATATAATCACAAAAAAAAGAAAGGAAGGGATTGTAATTCTACATAGGCTCTTGATAGTAAATACTTAAGCAGAAAAAATAATTTACTAGAAGGATATTAATAGTTACCACAATATAATAAGTATTAATATAATTCATTAATATTATAATCTTTAAATAACCATTTATGTTCAGCACTCATTTTATATCAAAATTTAAAATGTATTAATTCATTTAATCCTCATTTCAATCCTCTAAAATAAGGCCTAATATTATCTCCATTTTACAGATGAATAAACCAAGGCTTAGAGTGATGGTAGAACTTGCAAATGGCCCCATAGCTAGTAATGGAGATTCAAAACCAAGCAATTTCATGTCTTAGCCTATGATGTATATTACAGCAGGATATTGCCTCAGGATCCTGGGGTGTCTTTAAGATCCTAAAAGCAAGAACATACTTGCAGTACCCCCCCAAAATGAGAAAAAAGATAGAATAACATCAAAGCATTTTCACCCCTGCTTTGTGCTTCATCTTTTTCTCTTTCTGCAAACCAGCTTCCTTAGCTCTGCCATTCCCAAGAAGAAATATTTCCAGCAATAGTCCTAATATTAGGTGTTTAACAGGTAGAACCTGTGGGGAGAAAATGGCTTGACTCAGGCCATAGGGGACACCTGAACCAAGTCTGGAATCCCAGCTTGGTTCAGGTACCTCCATGATCCCACTGCAACAACATGACATATGACCACTTACTTTGCCACCGCATGCTTGAAGGGAGGGAAATTCTTAGAAAGAGGGAGATAAGGAGAAATCTCAAAAGATGTACACAACATAAAGTCTCTCACAGTTATATAGCTTTTGGGGTTACTGATTTTTAAAAATTATTTTGTTGACTTTAGTTATTTCTAGAACATTTTCATTTCGTTTTGAAATGATTACATTATTTGATTAGTATATTTATTTGCACTTGAGATTCCTTTTGTTCTAAAATTACCAGAAATCTCCAAAACTAAAATTTTCCAAACTTGATCCAGATCCATTGTCTTTCTTATTTGCATTTTAAGTCTATTAGCTGCTCCAAATACTTTTGAGAAAGAACAAAGATGGATAAATTTCAAGAAATCAAAAGCATTATGGTTTAATTTCCTTTTATAAGATGTGTTCATTTTTACACTATTAAATATATGTGCACTATAGACAAATATAGATATGCAAATTAGGAAAAATAAAAGTCTCCGAGATCTCTCAATTCAGGAGTAAGCACTATTAATAGTTTACTACATGTCCATTCAGAATTTTTACTACAACTTGCTCTTTTCATTTTGTTTGTAATTTAGACATTTTATTTATTTTTTGGTAATTATCTCTATATTAGAATGTATTTTTGCTTTGAAGCAACTGAGAATGGGCGGCACCTGTGGCTCAAAGGAGTAGGGTGCCAGCCCCATATGCCGGAGGTGGCTGGTTCAAACCTAGCCCCGGCCAAAAGCTGTGAGAAAAAAAAAAAAAAAAAGAAACAACTGAGAAATGTTGAGTTCAATTTTTTTTATTTAAACAGAAGCAATAAAGAAATACCAATACAATTTACTTTCATCTCTCTTCTCTTTAATCAATTTTTTTGTTGGAACAATCTGGGGTAATAGAACTAGATTAAAAATGTCTTTTAAAAATTATTTGATGTTTACTAAGTTTCACAACATGTTAGCAATTATTTCAACATTCAACATAAATACTGCTGGCCTCAGTAGTAATCACAATTGCCTTTAAATCCTATTTTTCTCTATTGGAATTATTTACTGTGATTTGTTTTTTAGTTTGTCATAGTTTATCCTTTTCTTGGAGACATTACTCACAGCTTTTTCTGGATTGTACACTTTTTAAGTTCTTGTATGGTGATGGATGGCTTTCTATTCCAGGAATAGTAACTTAAGTAGGCTCTCTCACAACTTTGTTATGAGATTTCAATGCCTTCTGACAGTATTACAGAAGAAAGATCTAATGTCAGCCTGACTTTTAAAAATTATTTTATCATAGATAATATGTTTTCCTCCAGCCTGGATTATTTTACATTTTTTTGTTTAAATCTTTGCTATATCCTTAGTATTGCTGATTCATCTTGCTATAAATTATTTTATAGCAAGAACCTCTTTAATTAACTTTTTCCATTAACTAAACCACACTGATCTAAAGCCTCAAGTTTGTCCTCTACTCCTGCTATTGAATTTTAATTATTGCTTATGTCAGTCAGTATCCCAGTAGCATAAAAATGATGGAATTCTCAAATCAGGTAATTGAGTAGAGTTTAGTAAGTTACAAAAGTATGGAAAGGGTTAAAAGAAACCAAAGGGATGGTGAAGCACCTACAAAAAGTAGCTGGGAAATCATTACTACCCCTGAGTCTGAAAAGATAGAAGAAAGGAGTGGTTTCAAAGACTTGGAAAGAGCTATGGGTTTCAAGTCCATGAGAGGACTCTTTGCAGGAACAATGACCTCCCTAGAAGAACATGGTCTGTGTTAACCATGGCCATCTGGAGGAATAGCTGTCTGGATCTTACTCTCTTCCCATAATCACATCTCCTGAGAGTGCCTCTCATAGACTGAACTCAACAGTGAGTCCTTTGAAACCACCTTACACAGGTCAGCCTCATGGGACAAAAAGCAGGTCAGGAATGGTGCCTAGGGGATCTAGAGGAGAAAACAGAGTATTTTCCTGAACTTCATGTTATATTTAGTTTGCATCATTTGATTTTGTTGGAAACATAGGGGGAAAACATACTTATTTTTTTTTTATTATTATTTACAAGCTTAGTTTATTCATCCCTTTATTCTTTTCCTAGTTGTTCTAGGAATTTTTATTTTTTGAATTTTTGAATCTACTCTTTACTGCTTCCATTGTATAGCTAATTTTAGAAACCCTAGTCTTTATCTGAATATAATCTCTCTTAATGTTATATGATATTCTTTCAATGGTTACAGAATTCCAACAAATCTTTTTAAGGATGCAAATTAGACTTTTTTTAAACTGTTAACGTTTCTTAGTATAAAACTGCTTTACATCGATGCACTTATTCTGAAGCACCAAATGGTCCTTTTATTTTGTTCAGATGTTCAGAGGATTTTTCAGAAGTCCAATAGTTTTTTTATAGACTTAGCTTTACTGAGGGAACTCCCAAGTTCTTCAAATACTGAAATTTGGGATGAATTCTGAAATTTGAAATTCTGAATTCCAAATCCAATTTTTCTAGTCCTAGAAAACAGGAATATGAAAGTGTTCCTATTTGCTATAGTAATATTATGTTAGAGGTTGAATTAAATTGCCCAAGAGAAGTGAGGAGTGAGCTGTGGAGAGAAAAGCCTCATGAAAGAAAGTTAATTGATTTTCCAAATGGTTTCTTTTCAGTGGCTGCATGTATGAGTCCTGATTGGTGCTGCTCAAATAGAAATTTGTAGAATTTAGATTGGTTTCAAGTAACCTCCTCCACAGGCTACTTCATTTACACAGGCAACATGATGTTCATGTGTCAGGATAATTCTCCTTCCTGAGGAAGAACTTGGGAATCAGTGTGATAGTTAATTTTATGTGTCAACTTAACTGGGCCATGGTCCTCAGATACTTGTTAAACATTATGCTGGATGTTTCTGTAAAAGTGTTTTTAGGATCAGATTAACATTTAAATTGTTAAACATTGAGTAAAGCAGATTACCCTCCATCATTCAGGTGAGCTTGATGTAATCAGTAGAACAAAGACTGACTTCCTCTAAGCAAGAAGGAATTCTCCTAACAGACTACTCAAACTTCAACTCTTTGAATCTTCAGCCTGCTGTCCTACCCTATTCATTTTTACTAAGTGTTGTGGTATGAATGCTTGCAAGTCCCCCACCAAATTCAGGTATTAGGAGGTGGGGCCTTTGGGAGGTGATCCAATGATGAGGGCAAAGTCCTTATGAATGAAATTAGTACCTTTCTAAAAAGAGACCCAAGAGCTCTCTCACCCCTTCTACCATTTGAGAACACAGTTAGAAGGCACCATCTATGAGCAAAGAAGAGGGCTATCACCAGATACTAAATCTGTTGGCACTTTGACTGTGTACGCACTAGTTTTCAGAACTGTGAGAAATTAATTTCTTGTTGTTTATAAGCTACCCAGTTTATGGTATATTGTTTTATAGCATTCTGAACAGACTAAGACAGCAAGCTTTCACAATTGAGTGAGCCAATTCCTTAAAAATAAATCAATCTCTTTGATATAAGACACACACACACACACACACACTCACACACTCATTCACATTCTGCTTGTTCTATTTCTCTGAAAAACTCTGACTAATATCAATGAGTAAGAAGACAACTTAATAGAAAAATTCTTCTTGAATTCTTTTGATTTAAGTTTTTAAAATTATTTTAGTGAGGCAAAATATACACCTATGATTTATCATCTTTACAGTTTTTAAGTATACAGATCAATGATAATAAATACCTTTATATTCTTTGATTCTCATTTTCTCTCCTGGTCTCCTCCCTTCCACAGTCTCTGGTAATCACCAATCTAGTCTCGATTTTTATGAGATCCACTTGTTTTTAGCTATCACATATGAGTAAGAACATGTTATATTTATCTTTCTGCGCTTGGCTTATATCACTTAATACAATGACTTCCAGTTCTATCCATGTTGCTGCAAATGACAGCACTTCATTCTTTTTATGGATGAATAATAGTCCATTGTACATATATAACACATTTTCTTTATCCATTCATCCATTGATGGGCACTTAGGTTAATTCCCTATTTTGGTTATTATGAATGGTGTGACAATAAAAATGGGAATGTGGTTATTTATATGATATGTTGATTTCTTTTCTTTTGTATATAAACCCAGTAGTAGAATTGTTGGGTCATATGGAAGTTCATTTTAGTTTTTGGAGGAACCTCCATACTGTTCTCCATAGTGACTGTATTAATATATGTTCCCACCAACAAAGAATGAGGGTTCCCCCTTTTTCCATATCCTCACCAGCATCTGTTAATTTATGTCTTTGTTATCTAAGCCATTCTAACTGGGGTGAGATGATATCAGATTGTGATTTTGATTTACATTCCTCCGATCAACATTCCTCCTACCCATTCCACATTCCCTTTTCCCTCAATAGATGCCTCACATATTTGGTTCTTTACCTTGTGAAGTGACCCCAAACTTAATTTCCAAAGCATCTGAACTGTTAGCAGTGCTGCTTGAATCGTGTTGTTTTAGTTTTGCACTAACTTTAATCACAGCCCATTGGAATACTAAAAGGTACTTTAAAGGCTCTCCTATTTTCTGAACATTCTCAGTCTTGCCCTTATCAGAAGCAATCCACTCTTCTCTTCATATAATCACCTTGGCCATACAATAACTTCTTTCTTACCCAGTTCATTCAGTGGCACAGGGCACCCAGAGCAACCAGGCAGTATTATCAACTGCCAGTTCAGAGGAATCATTGCTGAGTTCTCTGCTGGAAAACACTTCTTTCTTGGAACTAAGACTTTAAGAATTAAGTCTCAGGAACAGAAAGCAAAAGTTTTGCTAGTATATCATTAGAGGTAATAGAGGAACCACTCTAATTTCTATGCTTTGAATCCTAGATCTACAAATACTGGTTGGGGGAGAAATAGCATCATATACTGGACATGATGTAGACTCTTTACACATGTACAATCTTCTGGAGAACCTTGCCCCAGCTCTACAAGTCATTGCCACATAGCTGATACCATACCTGAACCTTAAAAAGGTTGTTCCATCATTACATCAAGCCAGTTGCATCAGAGTGTAAAAGTACATCATTTCTGAAATCCTTTTCCTCTCAGAAATAGTCTTTCTCTTTGGAGCACAGTGTGTCAGTCTTTGTAATCTAAGGGACATGATTTTTAGGTTACATCCAATGGCCACTCTGAAAACAGCTAGGAGCCTAAGAAATCCAGTATTTTAAGCAACACACTTTTTGTTTCAAACATGTCAGTCTCTCAGGAGAATTTGCCTTAATAAGAATGTTAGATTCCTCTGGAGGAGGATGTTCCCTTGTTCTTGAGAACATACATTTATTGCAGAACAAAATATACAATGTATGAAGAGAATATGTCTCAAGAGTGAATGGAGAAGAGACCATGAAGTTTGAACCCATAGTGTCTTTTGTAGGCTCACTGGTTTGTCCAGCCTTTTCCCTTGGTGACACTGGCTATTGCCTCATGTCTTTGGGGTAATTGACAGGTAGGGGTTATATAACAAACTGAGCATGCCTACAAACTTTCAAAGACCACCACATTGGGTTGAAATTTGCAAGATAATGGGGCCCAAGGCCCAGCTCAGTGTAAGGTGACTAGGGGGATCTTCTCTGTCTGTTCTGACCAGGGAAAAGTCCTCAGCTATTGCTTGGTTCCTCCTACTCCCTGCCCTCAGCTACACCCCCCAGTCTTCTATCGTATCAAGGAGAGAATCTGGGGGCCAGCTGCTCCTGCTCTACCTATCAGGGAGAGAAGCTGAGACCTAGACTATAGGTCTCCTTCCAGATAGGCAGAAAAAGGGAAGCTGGGGGTTGAGGCTGTAAGTCTCCCCCCTTAGGCAGCCCTGTAGAGCAGCACAGGCTGTGACTGGCTGTGGTGGCAACAGTGCCACTATTGGAACTGTGGCCCTCTGCCAGTACAGCCGCTGGAGCTCCTCCTGAGCCTAAGGAGGCACAAGCTGGCTGTCTCCACCCTGGAGGCATGGGCAGAAGCCTAAGTGTGCTGGGATGCAAGGCAGGGCCTAAGAAGAAGTCCTATTCATCGTTTTTTATAGCCGAATAGTATTCCATGGCATACATATACCACAGTTTGTTAAATGGAGACTTTACATCTTTTGTATTAACCTGGATGGAGTTGAAACACATTTTTCTCAGTAAAGTAGCACACAAATGGAGAACCAAATAGCTAATGTACTCAATACTAATATGAAGCCAGCAGACAATCTAAGACATGCTCACATAAGAGAAAAACTCAATTCAAGTTGGAAGGAGGGGGAAAGAGGGAGCAGGGAGAGGAGAGAAGGGAAGAGGATTGGTGTGCTCCCACTTAATGGGCACAATGTAAAGGTATATGGCACACCTTTTGGGTGCAAGACACAACTACAAGAGGGACTCGATCTAACAAATGCAGATACTGAAACCTTGTTGTTTGTACTCTCATATTAACCTGACATTAAAAAAGAAGAGAAATCCCATTCATAAGGAACTTTAGGCTTCTCAACTTTTGTTACCTTGTTAGTCCTGGGGAAACCTAATCACAACTGGCTCATGGATTAACAGGTCTGTGACTCGTGACCCATCATAAATTTGTGGGATACTGGAAAAACAGTACAAACACACACCATCCTTACCAATCTGTGGATACAAAAGTCTTTTGCTATCTCAGCCTATTCCTCGGAGTGAATGTCTGAGGATCATTGCAAACTGCCTTTTCTATGCCTTCTTCAGAAGCACTTCTTTCTTATATGCTAGAAATTTACTCTAAACCTAGAAATTTACCTCCTGGGCTTCCCACAAACAGGCTTAGTGCATTGAATTACTATTAGAATAAATATACACCCCTGACAATTCTAATAGTTAGTGACCAAAAGATGGATAGTTTAGATAAGAAGGAGCCTTAAATTTATAAAAAATATCTTAGAGATCTATTATTCCAAACAATTTCCTTGCTAGTATTTACGGGAGGATCAAATTTAGAAAAGGCACAAATACTAGTATAATGACTAGCCTTAGAAATTCTCTTGGCAAAATTAAAAAGCAATAATCTGACCTAAACAGTCTTAAAATCCTTTGTAAACTCAAACTGCCTGCTTTGGATTCCCGGCAGTACATACTAAAAATTCACTCCATCCTGTGTTCTAGTCATTAGGATTCCACACATTCAGCACCATGGCCCAGGCTTGATTCCTACTGAGGGAACAAATTTCTGCAGATCTAACATCTCTAACACAGGAGAACAATTTACAAGAACGATTAAGTTCAATATTTGTGTGACTCTTGGCTTGGGTGGGGTACTCATTAGATATGGGTTCTTTTCCCTTCTGTGGACAGCTTTTGATTTTCTGTATTCTTCTGTCTGTGAGGCTCAGGAGGCTTTCCAGCTTGTGTGTAGATGGTCAGCTGAGAAGCTTACATGCTAGCGAATATAGTTGGACAGAATTGAAGATTTTGCCTCATTTGTAGCTAGGAAAGCTGTCCTTTCTTTGAGCTGTCATTGGAGTGGTTCTGGATCTTGTGAGGACTGCTTTGCTCCACTTGGAGATATCGTCTGCATCCTTGGTTAAGTCCTAATAACCTTGGTTAAGGATTATTGCTTTTGATAAGTCACTTGAAAAATGTACTTTTAGTTTAAAAGAAAGAAAAAAGTAAAAAGTTTAAAAGCCAGAAATATTAACTTTATTTCCTGGTCAAAATTCTGATAATAAAAGATTTTGAAAAGACTTTTTTTTTTTTTTTTTGCAGTTTTTGGCCAGGGCTGGATTTGAACCCACCACTTCTAGCATATGGAGCCGGCACCCTACTCTTTTGAGCCACAGGCACCACCTTTTGTAAAGTTTGAAATCTCCTCAAATTGGCTCTTCTAAGAGTCATTTTCCCATTTATTTCTACCAATCCTTTTTTCACCTTTTGATACCACATGGAGACATCAAGACGTGACTTCTATGAGCTCTGAGGCCCCTTGAGGAACACAAATAAGTTCCACAGACTTCCTTTTCAAGGTCCTCTATTTTCTCCATGGAGCTCCCTCCTGGAGTCATTGGTAGGTCCCTCTCAGGTCTGAAGCTGGGTATTTTTCTACTTTGTGCTACCTGATCTCTTTGGTTTAGGGGAACTACCAAGATTTACTTTGTACTGTGAGAGAGCGCTTGAACTTTTGTATGCAATAGCTGATGGTTCATTGGTGAAAGCTTCATTTTGGTGCTGGCTGACAGTGGTTTCATTGAATGGTTATTATATTACTGTAGGAGGCTACTTGTTTCTTTGCATGTTTAGATAAGAAAGATGCATTCTGGACACTTGGATGCTGTGGAAACACTCACCACTGAGGGATAAAATTCTCATGGGGCTCGGATGATCGCACAGTGGACTGACTGGCATTGAGGTGCCCACCAGCCTTGGAGGAATGTCCTTATAGAGGGGTGCACTGGAGGAAATGTTATGTAGCTTGTTTCCATGTTTTTGTTTTTTTTCTGTCTTTAAGAGGATTCAGGATTCAGTGTAAAAATGGGATCCTTCATTTCTGGGGATCTAGTTGTTCTTCTTTCTTCCAGTTGTGTCTGTTTTACTCATATTTATATAATAGGTCCTGAAAGCTGTGAATACTTTATTGACTAATGAGCTCTACCCTGGGCACAGTGGTCCAGTTAGAAAACAGAGACTAAATTAGAAACTACCTATCTAAATGAAATTGGTCTCCTTATAAAATACTCTGATAAATTCCTATAATTTTGTGGTACCTTGGCTCCATTTTTAAACTTCCTCCAGCTAACACAACCAAGATCTTTTTTTTTTTTTTTTTGCAGTTTTTAGCCGGGGCCAGGTTTGAACTTGCCACCTCCGGTATATGGGGTCGGAGCCCTACTCCTTCATTGAGCCATAGATGCCACCCTGCAAGGTCATTTTTTAAAGAACTTTAATTCTTTGTGCCTTGAAATGTAAATTTGCTTTCTAGTTTTCTCTAAAACTCAGTAAGGGCTTCAATGATGTGGGGACAGGCAAGGTAACTTGTTCCATTTATAAAAGCACAATTTAATATAACTGCCCTTTTAAACTAGTGAATGTTGCCTCTTTCATGGCTAAAATTTTAAATTCAAAGCTATAAGAGCTTTATTTGTGTTTGTATTTTTATGCACACATGTGTGTACATGTCTATTTATATATTACTTACAAGGTACTAAATTGACTTATAAATAAATGAACACATAGAAATTAATTAGCCAAAATGCCTTTCAAGTTCACATAACTTTAGTAATCTTTGGGTATATTTGTATTGAGATGTCATTAATATGTTTTCCAAAATTATATAACATTTCTAAAACTACGGTGTGACTTAGTATATGTTGTAAAATGTTTTATTCTAATGCTTTTCTTTTCTAAAATCTCTTTGAAAATCCTAAAGTGTTGTATCTTCGAGAATATTCATGGAAAGGAGTCTAACAAGTACTCTTGAATATAGTTTTCTGATAACTTTGGAGACCATACTATCAACCTAGGTAAAAATTTCTAAAAATTTAATGAAGAAAAATAACTGAATAGTTCTCAAAGATGGAAAATTCAGCATCAAGCAACACAAGAGTTAATTACGTGAGACTGAACTGATGAAGGACTGAAAAAAAAGTTATGACTTTTTGTTTCAAGCATTTCTGATTCTTTTTTACATTTTATTTTCCAGAGTCATGAAAATGTATGGGTTTTTTAATTTATAGCTTATAGCAATTGTGTAAAGTATACTTTTGTTAGCAAAATTGAAACATTTGTTTTCTACCTGGTTTCCCCTGATTTCAGAAACTAATCATGAGTATTCTTATTTTATGGCAATATAGCTATGTGAATAAGTTTAATAAGAATTGGTTTTTTTTTGTTTTTTTGATAACAAGACACCATTGGCGGTACGGGATATTTTACCAAGATTTGACGAAATGGCATGTTTTCAAATGTGACCAGAGTAATTTGAGAATTGAAGCTGACTTTATAAAACCAACAGCCTTGGAAAAAGACTGATTTCATACTTTTTTAATGAGGTTCCCTGAAAGGGTGTGTGACAACGTGTAAGTAAAGGATGTCATTTTCTAACAGACCCAGGAACCTTGAGATTTTGTGGGATCTCCAAAAGAGAAGAATCCACTCAGTTCATATAGGTATTTCAGGTACAGTCTGATTGCAAATCATTGGCTTGTTTTCTTAATCTTGAAAGGCTTTTAAAAGGCTAATCTGAAATTTTTTTGTGAAAAAATACCACAAAAGTCTGTATGGGCAATCACTATTCCTGCTGCACTTTATGCAAATAATTGTACCAAGTATGAGAAGACTAAAACTTATTTTGCAAATAAATTGATGCAACTAGTTAGTAAAAGTGAGAAACTAGAGAGAAAAAAATATGTTTCAGAAGAAAACTATTGTATACCTGTTCTTAGATTTTAGCCCCGTCCATTGTTTTTGAATTTTTATTTGCCTACAATTTGGACTAAATCCAAAATTCTTTCCTGACTACAATCCTGCAGTGTAACATTTCCAAATTTTCCTCCGTTGTTTCCAATTTTGAACTACTGAAATTAAAACTGCCTTTTGCTTAGTTTTCTGAGATTATTTCAGCCAAGCTGGGAGATTCATGGTCAGGTTCTTGGACATTCCTGGCAATATCACCCCCAAAAGCCAGTCTGTGCTCCCCCTTCAGAAGAAGAAACTAAGACCACCTACAGCCTCCAGTCTAGAGGACACTACACTCTCTCTGGGATTGCCAAAAAAGAAAGAAAAAGAACAGCAGGAAGCAATTGAACATATCAATGAAGTAAGAAATGAGATAGACAGACTTAATGAAGAAGGCAGTGAGGAGATTTTGAAAATAGAACAGAAATACAACAAACTCCACCATTACTTTTTTCAGAAGAGGTCAGAATTGATCCCCAAAATCCCCAATTTTAGGGTAACAACATTTGTCAACCATCCACAAGTGTCTATGCTGCTTGGAGAAGAGGACAAAGAGGCACTGCATTATTTGACCAGAGTTGAAGTGACAGAATTTGAAGATATTAAATCAGGTTACAGAATAGATTTTTATTTTGATGAAAATTCTCACTTTGAAAATAATGTTATGTCTCCAGAGAATTTCATCTGAATGAGAGTGGTGATCCATCTTTAGAGTCCATTGAAATCAAATGGAAATCTGGAAAGGATTTGATTAAATGTTCCAGCCAAATGCAGAATAAAGCCAGCAGGAAGAGGAAGCATGAGGAACCAGAGAGCTCCTTTACTTGGTTTACTGACCATTCTGATGCAGGTGTGGATGAATTAGGAGAGGTCATCAAAGAGGTGCAGATGAAAATTATATTTGGTCAAATCTATTACAGTACTACTTGCTTTCTGAGGAAAGGATGAGGAAGGAAGGAGGAAGAGGAGGAGGAGGAGAAGCTTTGGAAGATATTGATGAAGAAGAGGATGAGGACAAAGGGGAAGACGATAATGAAGGGGAGGATGGAGAGGAGGATGAAGGAGAAGATGACTAACCTCCCACAAATGCAGTGATATATACAGTTATGATAAAAAGAAAGATAAAATGAAAAAAATAATTTTTTTCTTAAGTCCCTGGAAGCAAGTTGCAGTCTTTTTTTTTTTTTTTTTTTGTCCTTTTGTGCTCAGTCACCCTGTTATTGAGATCTCTTTTCTCTACACCATGATTCTCAACTTATTTTTTGGGGGGGGGATACCTTGAGCAGAATAAAATGAAAAAGAACCTCTACCCCTTTCTATTCCAAATTCATTTTTATCTCTTCCTATCCCTACAAAAACTGTATGGAATCAACACCACCAAGCTCTGTGGGAAAAAAAGAAAAACCTGCTGCTCCCTTCGCTCTGCTGGAAGCTGGAGGGTGCTAAGCTCCTGTGTAGTAGTGCAGAGAATTCTAGCTTTTTTCCTCCTTTCTCTGTATATTGGGCTCAGAGAGTACACTGTGTCTCTCTGTGAATATGGATAATTAGCATTTACCAATATGTATCTGTCTACTTTCTTTTGATTAAAAATCAGAAAAAAAACTTCAAAAAATGGAGTTGTAGAAGGTCAGTACAGGGTGGTTTTGAGGTGTTTGGGTGGGTTAAGTGGGCACTTTGACAACTTGGCTTCTTCTTTGGCATGATTCATTGAGATATTTAATGAACATCCTTGAAGTTTAAGATGACACTTTTAAAATAAATTGTCTCCTAATGATGAATTGAGCCTTGCCACTGAATGGGAGAATCAACAGAACCTATAGGATCTTATTTGACATTGACGTTCTCTATTGTAATTTTGTTCATGTTTATTTTTAAATTTTCTTTTTGTTTCACAGGAAAGGAAAGATGATGCTCAGTTTTATACTTTAAAAGTGTACAAGTTACTTTGTTACAACAAAACTAAATGTGTACATAAAGAATTTGATGTTTTTCTCTAAAAATAGCTGTACTTTCTATGATCTTCCAAGTTTGACTTGTATAGTGTCATCATCAAACATTATCACCCTAACGTCATATTTTTTGATAGACATTTTATAGGATGACCTCAGGGCTATGCGGATTGAGTAAAAGGGTTTTAATCAATGTGGTGAATGTCTTCACGGCCAGGAAACATGAGTACAATTTTTCATGGGTTTCTAAAAATACATTACTTGGGAAACCAGATTGCTCAATTATTTGATCTCCAATTAGCAGTTTTAAAATGGGCCTTTTAGCCAGATATAAAATAATAGTGCCTGCCACCACCATTAAACAGACCTTGTGCTCTAATGCCAAGTTATGTATTGGGGCAGTTACTGGCATGTCCTCGTTGGCCCTGTAAAATGTGATCAAGAAGACAAGCAGCCAGAGTAAGAAGGCTGTGTTGGTGGTTAGGAGTCACTTTAAGTCCCAGCTGTCTCTAGCATAAAGCTCTCATGACTGTGAATCTGGGTGGTATGATGGACTCTGGTCTGTCTGCTCAATGCCCTTGTGCAGAGAAGATTCCTAATGTATGAGCTTTTTTCAATGTTGTAAAATATAGTAGCTGAAATTAAATGCCACTTTTTTGGAGGTGAATTAATGGACAGCCTGGCCAAATTCAAAGTTTTTTTTTGATGTATAAAACTTTATAATTGGAGCTATTTCATTATTAGGCAAAGTGTAACAAAAACCTGACCAGATGTTATTTCTGCACAGGTCTCTATTTAGTAAATATGTCACTGTATACCAATCAGGAATCTTGCTTCAATGAAAGAACATAAAGATTTAAAAAATAAATAGATAAACAAAATTGCCTTTTGCCTGAGGCACTAAAAATCAACTAGTTAAATTGGTTTTGACAAAAAGTCATCACAATGGCTTGTACTGTAGAACCTCTGTAGGTTGACCACCCAAGGGACTGTAACAAACTGGTCAACATGAAGAGGTGGCCAACATAAGGAACTTTAATTGAGTACAGGTGGTGCATTTTCAGTCCATGAAAATTTGGGCAACTTAGGAGGGGGTCAGTATAAGGAGGTGATCAACTATGGAGGCACTGTATTTGGACAAACTTTATACACAAACTACAGTCTAGGAAAATCTGTCAGGTTGCCACTGGTCTTCCCAGCTTACTGCATTCAATATTCTAGAAGGAATGAATAGCTTGTAGTCTGCTTCAGACATTTATCTTTGTTTCTTTTCTATTTCAATAGTGATGCCTTTTATTAAAGATCTGTTTATCTACATAATATACACAGGTCTAACTTTGAGAGCCCATCTGCAATGTCATCTTCTCAAATGATACACAACTCTTTACTTGGGCTAGTTTATTCATAGAAATGAGATACAGATTTGATGGGATCCTTTGCTATTCAGCCACTAGCTCAAATTTTATTTTTCACAGTTACCAGCTCAGTTTTTAGTGCGTGAAACTTCCAATTTCAGATAGGAGGATATCTGGACTCAAAAAATGATACACAAAAATATGGTTCTTTGCCATCCTAAATTGAACAAGAAGCCTCGAGGGTCCTCTGTCTCTCCCAAAGCACAGGGTAAGGTTCTTTTCCAAAGTTTCCTTACCTGCCTAAAGTTCAGACCCACTAAAGAAGACAACAGTTACCTCTGGTCCCTTCACACAGTTTTCATTACCTGAACTTGTATAGTAGGATGAAAGACTGAAGCCTTTCAATGCACCTACGCAGACTTGTCACAAACTATTGTCTACACTGGACACCCAGTAGTCTTTGTCCTAGGCCATCGTATATTCATTAAGCTCATTGAATTCTCGTAAAAATGATTTACTAACCCCTTAAAATTATCTACACTTTCTCATCTCTCTTTCCCTTAGAAGAAGCGTGTATAAGCACCTATATCCCATCATGTGGTAAGGTAATCACCATAATTTTTCTTCTCATGCATATTAATAAATTTGTATGTTTTTTCCCCCATTAACCTGAATTTTTAGTTGACTTTCAGAAAAACTTTAGAAAATGAAAGAATCATTTTCTCTTGGCCCCTGTAAGGTTTTAGTCACGTCACCAAACTTATCAACATGAGAGATGGGAAATATAAATTTTGGGCTAGGTCTATTAGCTCACTCCTCAAGGAATTTTAACCGAAAGAGAAAGGTAGAGCAGATATTATATGAGCAACTAGCAGTCTAATCTAGTTTAGCTCGCTTCTCTTCAAGGCACCATCCTCCATTTGAGGTGATGTGTGCTTCTAAAAATATATGCTATTATTGTTATGACAGAACTGAAATAGATGAAACTGCCTCTGACTCCTCTATATCTAGTTACCCAATGGTACCCAATGGATACCTGAATCCAGTTACAAAACCTATAAGATTTTATTTGTTCATATTTTTCCAAATGAAAAAGAGATGGCAAGTAATGAGACTTTATTTTTTATTTTATTATGTTTTTTGTTCCTCCAAACAAAGTTAAGCCAGAAATTAACCCAGATTTGAATCAAAAGTATCTAGCTTCTCTTCCCCACTGCAACCTTCCATCCCCAAAAAACTTACTCTGCAAAGAGAGAATAATAGACACTAAATGTTAGCTGTTTCATTAGATAATTTGAAGTGATACAATGAGAGGAGACTCCAAAATTAACAGAGCTCAGATTCGGTTAAGTGCCAAGCCCTTCCCTAGATATCTATACCAAAACAGCCTATTATAATGGGCTTTCAAAATTATTGGGTCTTAACAGGGTCAAAGATTTGCCTTTTTAGGACTTTGTTCACATTTTTCACCTCTTTTCTTCATCTAATAATAATAAGCAATAATTTATCTTTAACAACATGATTCATAATTTATTTTTCATAGCTGCTTTTGTGATAAAGTCTGATCCCTGGTCAAAGTCAGTATTAGACCTGCATGAGTAGAGGGCAGTAACCAACTAAGAGAAATTTGCAAGTGATCATAGAATTCATCACTAATTAAGAGTATTTACCACAAGAAAAGAGATCATTTGAGTGTTTCAAAGATCTTTAAAATATCCTTCCTTGGAAGAAAACTATTTTAATCTAAGCTTTTAGTCATCTCTACCTGAATATGACTTAATTACATCAAATACTTTATGCTTCATACACAAATGAAAAAGTTAGTCTCAGAGCATAAGAGCTTTGAATGGAGTGGTGAGGTAAGCATTGATTAGGGAATAGTTAGGAATAGAGTGAAAAGGGTTTTTATAGGACAAATAGAAAAGTAGAAATGGGAGTTGGATTTGATTGTAGGGGTAGAAGCATGGTAAGTGCTTTAGGAAGCTAGAGGCAACTATAAGGATTCTAAGTGTTGGAGGAAAAAAAATGAATCTGTTGAAAAAAAGAAAGAGGGAAAGCAGTTAAATATGAAGTTTAAAAAAATAATTGCATTGATTTAACTTCTTTCTCTATTACTCCACATAGTATCTATCAGGAAATTCCATAATATCTATTTCAAAATATATCCAGAATCCCAGAATCCCACTACTTCACCCTATTTTCCTCATTACCACCTTGGTCTCCTGGATTACAGCATTAACCTCCTCATTGGTCTCCCTGTTTTCATCATTGTCCTCCCATCATCAGTTTTCCACAAAGCAAACAAAAGTTCCTTTAAAAACAGAAGTCATATCATTCACTCTACAAAATCCTTCAGTGGCTTTTCTTATCTCTCAGAAGAAAATTTTAACCATGGTCTCTGAGCTTGGCCCCTGGGTCTTCTTGACTTCATCTCCCAATTTTCTTTCCCTGTCTTGCTCTACTCCAGGCACTTAGGCGTCCTTGTGGCTCCTCTAATGTACTAATGGCTCCAATTTTCTGAGACTTTGCATTTGTGATTCCTTCTCTAGTATACTAGGATTTCTCCTTTAGAAATATCCATTCACTTACTTCCTTACCTGATACAAATTTCTGCTTATGGGTCACCTTGTTAGCGGACTTTTCCCGAATAGTTCTAGCACCCCATAGTATAGCACGACATCTTTTTATCCTGTGATATTTATTTCTCAATAGCACTTATCACAGCTAGACACGCACACACATATACACACATAATATATGTTGTATATATGATGTAACTATTATGTCTTCTCACTGGAAGGCCTGTTTCTTGAGAACAGATTTTGTTTTATTCTCTGCTATATAGAGAGCACCTAAAAGAGTACCTGACACATAGTAGTGGCTCAATAAATATTTGTTGAGTGTGGGAATTGCATAAAACTTTGAGAAGTTTCTATGAAATCTTAGAGAAATAATTGAGCGATTCTTACTACAGATGGAGAGTAAATACTGAGCATCTTCTCCCGTCAGAATCTGGAAGCTTTTATTCTGACATCAGAGTTGATGATGTTTTGCTGAATCACTGAAATAAATATCTCTGTGGTGCATTTAAACTTTTGACTATTGTAGAGAAATATTTTCATTTGATTACCTCTATTCTTTCCTAGGACAGTTATTAAATGAGCTTGTAGTGTTAATTCTACTGTTAAATGTTTTGCTTTGGCTGCAATCATTTGGAATATACAAAGGGTCATGCTTGACAAATCCTGTTTCAACCTCTTTAATAAAGAAAAACAGTTTGCATTCATACATGATACACTTTTAGTTGTGGAATTCTGAAGTTTCTTATCTGTTTAGTATGATTTTGATCCATTTAAGCTCATGATTAATCTTTGTAATGCCACATTCTTCCAACTTGATTAATATTTTCATTTAAGTGTAGTCTTACTTTGGATGCTGCTTTGAACAAACTATCTTGTGATGATTTTTCTCATATGTGGACTTGCCCAGGCTGAACTACATTCCCCAGAACTCATTCTTTTGTTTGGTTTTATTAAGGGATATAGAGTGGGGAGATTCTTGAGAAATTTGAAGGCTGAAAGAGAAGCAGGGGCTATTTTGTAGTTCGTACATGTTGCTGATCTCTAAATTCACCTCACTGGTGTTAAACAGTAACCATACTGGAACAGCTCTACCCTTCTCAGATCTTTCTTCAGCTTCTCAGATTTCCAGGCCAGATCTGTGTGTTTACCTTTGTGACAAAGGGCCCCACTTTTGCTGGATACCCTCATTACTAAGATTAGAAGCAGTAAGAACTGACATAGGTTTTAGTTCTTCCTTCTGAGATTCCAGCTCAGGTTTGTTGGTTGTAGCCTGCTTATTGACTTTTCTTTCTGACTGCCATTCCTTTGGACCTGAAGCCTTAGTATCATAAATGAGAAAGAAGGCATGCAGAGACTGCTTAACTAGCTTCCACAATCACAGAAGGCCAGTTCTATGTTAACAATCTCTCTTTCAGACAGAGATAGAAAGATATAGATATACATAGAGATATAGGAGATAGAGATAAAGATACCAGTGCTTCTCAACTGGGGGCAATATTGCCCTTCAGGGGACATTTAGTAACATCTGAAGACATTTTTGTTTGTTACAACTCAGTAAGGGGTAGGAGGGCTGTGCTACCAGTATCTAGTGTGTAGAGGTCTGGGATGCTGCTAAAGATCCCACAATTCACAGGACAGTCCTCCACTCTTACCCCTCCAGCAAAGAATTATACAGCTCAAAATATCAATAATGCCACTGTATAGAAACTATAATATAAATATAGATATAGATAGATCCTAGTGGCTCTACTTCTCTGATTAAACTCTAACTGATATAGATTTTAGTACCAAAAATTGTTCCAGACTGATAGACTCTTAAGTATGAGTTCTTTAATTTGTCTTTGAGTCATCTGAAACTGGTTCTTTAATGTGCTTAGATTTAAAATCACTAATGAGTCTATTTCCAGTGGAAAAGAGGCCTCTGGTAATCAGTGGCATGATGTGATAATAGAAATACACAAAATATCACCATTGCACATTCTTAACCAAATGCCTAAAAAGACATATTCTGAGTGACAGTATTTGATGCCTTAGAACATTTGAGCCAGCCCAAGGATTTTAAGGAAATTGGCTGACTGCTCCTAACTGTATTGGAGAAAGTAGAGGAAGGATAAGTGCAGGGATTTGAATACCCTGCTCACTGTCCACATAAAGGAACTTCAAGCTTCTATTTCTGCCCTGAAAGAAATTCTAATCTTCCCTCTATGACCACAGAACCCTGAAAAACAAACTCAGGGCTTTTCCCTTCCAGTGGCTGAATTATGAAAATTGATTTCTCAGCCTTACAGCATCTATGAGAATAAAGCTAGGACACTGACTGGGAAAGAATGAGATCCTAAAACTAGAATGCGGTCAAATGGCAGATTCTGATAAATAGGAACCTCTAACACCTGTTATGATCAGCCTCCTTTGCTATTAGAAGTAGCCCCTCCACCTGCCTGGGAAAGTTAACCGTCCTTTGCTTAAATAACCTGTAATGGAATTCTCTGAGGTAGTAGGCATATCTGATTCTCTTTAAGAACACTCTCATTTTTTGCTTCTAGACCTATAACTAGACTCAAGTCCCAGCAGTCCTGCAAAGGTAAATTATAAAGTGTGACACATTAGTAGTTCCCATGTACACCAAAAGAATTGCATAATTGTGTCAATTTATATAATTAAATACTTAGGTAATATGCATGGTTATCAGTCTTAAAGATAACAGGGTCAAGATGCAGGGAAAATAAAGTTAGACCAGACAGAATTTTTTGGCATACGCTTATATTAATCATGTTGGGCTGCCATAAAAAACTACCATGGATAAGAGTGACTTAAATAATATAAATTTCTTTTTTCACAGTTCTGGAGGCTTGAAGTCCAAGTTCAAGGGCCAGAAGGCTTGGTTTCTGAAGAGGGCTCTCTTCCTAGCTTGCAGATGGCTACCTTCTCACTATAGCCTTACATGGACTTTCTTCTGTGCATGTAAGTGGGGGAGAAAGAAAGAGCTCTCTGTTGTTTTTTATTTCTTAATAAAAATACTAGTCCTGGGAATTTTGAACCAGACAATTACAAAAAAGCATGCTAGTCCTATGGGATTAGGACTCCACAATTATGACCTCATTTAACATTAATCACTCTCTTAAAGACCCTATCACCAAATTCAATCACATTAAGGGTTAGGGCTTCAACATAAATTGAGAAGGGGGGAGCTAATTGAGTCCAATCAGGACCAATTAAGAAAATATTCTGGATTAAGTATTTTACTTTTAGCAGCTTGAAGTGGCTCAAACAGTTCACTTGATTTGTTGGCAGAAGCATGTACCCAAAAGTTATCTACAGTAAATGAAAGTAAGGTATCAGAATTGTCAAGGTATTCTATTGAGGAAGGTATTTAAAGGCTTAGGGATATTGGAATGTCAGAGTGTCTTTATCATATAAGATCTGCACCCTCACACTGAGAGGGTTCTTAGAACATGCCTTTTACTGTGGCTATGAGAAATAAATCTGTAAGGGGAACTCCAGCATCCTTGATTAGCTTTGTGTAGACTGTTCATTATAGGTCAGAAATTACAGAGGGAGCGTCTACCATAAAAATAGGATCCCTAAACGCAATGAAAATGATAGAATCTTGAGAAGACAGAGGCCAAGTGTCAGCACTTAATTCTGTGAGTTGAATTCTGTTCCCCATAAAGATGTGTTTAAGTTCTAACCCCTGGTACCTGTAAATGTGAACTTATTTGAAAATAGGGTCATGTGGAGTGGGGGCAGGGCAAGGTGGTGGACCAGGAGGATCATTCAACTGAGATCTTAGAATGACTGGGGAAAAAAAGAGAACCCAGCCATACCTGGGTTGGGGACTTTACCCAAGGTCATAGCTCAGGGAGCACAGCAAGGAAGTAGTGAGCTGGATACAGTGTATGATCTGAAGCAGGGGAAATCTAGTGAATTAGGCAAATGACTGCAAACAGCTGGGATAAGCTGCACCCCCCACAGTGGTCTGAGAAGGGAGGAAGACTTTCTGCAGATTTCAGTTGAGGGAAACTGTGTTGAATGGAAAGCTTAGAAGATTGGGGGAACTCAAATAGCATATAGCAACCAGATTTAAATGCTGGTTGGCATGGATTTGCCATTGGTTTGGTGACAGCAAGGCAGCCATACTGTGAAAGTCTCAGCAGCCAGGGAGCTGCCATTGTGGTAATGTTGTAAGAAGGTCTTAGCAGGGTCCTAAAACATGGCCATCTTAATTCCACCTGCCAGGATCACAACTCCAATTTTGGGAAAGGCTGAAGGACTCCCACACCCAATGAGAACTGGTATCAGGGGTCACTGTGAGACCTGCCCTTGAAGGATTCTTGTGAGCTTTATGCTCTCAGCCCTGTAGGGTCTGATTGTTGACGAAGCAATGAAGTGATCACTGAAGGCAACTGAGTTTGGAATATGGACCATAGAGGGTGGTGGCTGTGCTCTCTGCCTCCTAAAAAAAAAAAAAACACAGGACCACCTGGTGTGCTGGCTATATATTGCAACATACTGTCATAAGAAGAAGGACTTCTGTTTGAAACAAAGGAGGCAGTAAGAAGCAAAAAGGAAGACAAAGAGGGGAACAAGAAGAAAGAAAACATGAAGAGGAACCAAGAGAAAAATTCAGGCAATATGAAAAACCAAAACAGAGGAATTCCCACAAGGAACCATGAGGTAGCTACTGCAGAAGACTCCACCTATACAGAATTAATGAACTTGACAGAAAGGGAATTTAAAATACAGATGGTAGGCTCGGCACCCATGGCACAGTGGTTATGGCACCAGCCACATAAGCTGACAGTGGTGGGTTCGAACCCAGCCTTGGCCAGTTAAACAACTGCAACAAAAAAATAGCCAAGTGTTGTGGTGGGCACCTATAGTCCCAGCTACTTGGGAGGCTGAGGCAAGAGAATCGCTTAAGCCCAAAAGTTTGAGGTTGCTGGGAGCTATGATGCCACAGTATTCTACCGAGGGTGACATAGTGAGACTCTGTCTGTCTCAAAAAATAAAATAAAATGAAATAAAATAAAATACAGGTTATAAAGACAATAAAAGGAATGGATGAGAAAATGGAAAGACAGAACCAAAAGTTGGATAAGTGATATGGAGAATACAGAAAGGATATGGTGGGGCTTAAGGAAATGAAGGAGACAATCGGGGAATGTCAGGAGACAGTAGAAAGTATCAAAAGTAGGTTAGACCATGGAGAAGAAAGAACCTCAGAGCTAGAGGATAAAGTTTTAAAGTTAACCCAGGTAGTTAAAGAGGCAGAAAAGAAGAGAGAGAAAGCAGAATAGGTACTTAGAGAACTACAAGACTCAAGATGAAGCAAAGGTATTCCTAAAGGAGAAGAAGATTGTCCCAAAGGAATGGAAGCCATACTGGAGACTATCATAAATGAAAACTTCCCAAGTTTTATTAAAGACCCCCAAACACTCCTTTCAGATGGATATCAAAGTCTGGGGGATCTTGACTCGAACAGAGCCCTTCTAAGACACATTGTAATGAACCTTTCCAAAGCCAAAATGAAAGAAAAAAATTCTGCAAGCAGCCAGGAGTAAATGCCAACTGACCTACAGAGGCAGAGCCATTAGGTTGACAGTGGTCTTTTCAACTGAAGCCTGAGACAGAAGAACATGGTCATCCACTTAAATATTCTTAAACAAAATAATTTCCAGCCCAGAGTTCTGTATCCTGCTAAACTAAGCTTCAAAATTGATGTAGAAATCAAATCTTTTGTGGCTCTACAAGCACTGAGAAAATTTGCCACAACAAGACCAACTCTACAAAAAATACATAGACCTATTCTCAACACTGAACACCACAATGGACCACAAGCAAAGTAAACACCCAAAAGCTAAAAGTCAAAACTTAGCTTCCACAGTAGTGCAAGGATAAAACTACACAATGGACTCTCATGAAATAAGATGAATAGAACTCCACCACACTTATCATTTCTCTCAATAAATGTCAGTGGACTGAGTATACCACTAAAGAGACACAGGCTGAATGATTGGATGAAAAACCATAAGGCATCCATTTGCTGTCTCCATGATCACACTTAGCTTTGAAGGACAAATCAAGATTCAGGATTAAGGGATGCAAAACAGCATTTCAAGGAAATGGAAATCAGAAGAAAGGAGGGGTTTGCAATCTTATTTTCAGATACAAGTAGATTTAAAGCAATAAAACGTTAAGAAAGACAAAGAGGTACACTTTATACTGGTCAAAGGAACAATACAACAAGAAGGCATCTCAATTTTAAACACTTATATACCTAACTTAAATGCTCCCAAATTTATGAAATAGACCTTGAAGGGTCTGAGCAATATGATATCCTATAACACCTTAACAGTCAAGGTCTTCAACACCCCTCTGACAGAACTGGACAGATCCTCTAAACCAGTAGTTCTCAACCTTCCTAATGCCTCCTAATGCTGTGACCCTTTAATACAGTTCCTCATGTTATGGTGACCCCCCAACTACTATTTTCGTTGCTACTTCATAACTGTAAGCTATTGCTATGAATCATAATGTAAATATCTGATATGCATGTTGTATTTTCATTGTAACAAAGGAGTCATGACCCACAGGTTGAGAACCGCTGTTCTAAACAGAAACTAAACAAAGATACAAAGGACTTAAATGTGATCCTAGAACATAAGGGATTAATTGACATACATAGAACACACCATCCCAAAGTAAAAGAATATACATTTTTCTCATCAGCTCATGTAACATACTCAAAAATAGATCACATCCTAGGATACAATAAAACCTCAGCAAAATTAAAGGAATAGGAATTATTTCAAGTCTCTTCTCAGACCACAAGACTATAATGGCAAAGCTCACCTCCAACGAAATTGTTTATCCCCACACAGTCTTGGAAACTAAGCAACCTTATGCTGAATGATCATTGGGTTCAGGAAGAGATAAAAGAGGAATTTGTTAATTTCCTCAAACATAAAAACAATGAAGACACAAGTTACCGAAACCTCTGAAATACAGCAAAAGCAGCCCTGAGAGGAAAATTTGTTGTTCTAGATGCCTACCTTCAAAAAAACAGAAAGAAAGCACATTAACACACATGCAAAACATCTTAGGGAATTGGAAAAAGAAGATCAACCTAACCCTAAACTCAGCAGAAGAAAGAAAATAGCCAAAATTAAAGAGATCAAAGAAATTGAAAACAAACAAACAAACAAACAAATACTCAAAAAACTAATGAAACAAAAAGTTGTTTTTTTGAAATAATAAGTAACTTTTGGCCAGAATAACTAGAAACAGAAAAGTAAAAGCTGTATTAACCTCAATCAGGAATGATAAAGGGGAAATAACAACAGATGCCACAGAGATACAAGAGATGATCTCTGAATACTATAAGAAATCTATGCCCAGAATTTTGACAATGTAGAGGAAATGGAACAATACTTGGAATCACACTCTCTCCCTAGTCTTAATCAAGAACAAATTGATCTTCTGGACAGACCAATTTCAAGTTCCAAGATCAAAGAAACAATAAAAAACCTCCCAACAAAAGAAACACCCTGGTTCATATAGCTCACATCAGAATTCTATCAAACCTTCAAAGAAGTGCTTATTCCCATACTGCAGAAATTATTCCAAAAAATTGAGGAGAATGGAATCATCCCCAACACATTCTATGAAGCAAACATTACCCTGATACTAAAACCAGGAAAAGATCCAACTAAAAAGGAGAACTACTGACCAATTTTACCTAATGATTATAGATGCAAAAATACACATCAAAATCCTAGCCAATAGATTACAGCTTATAATTAAATAAGTCATACACCACAATCAAGTCAGTTTCATCCCAGAGATGCAAGGCTGGTTTCACATATGAAAATCCATAAACATTATTCTCTGTATCAACAGAAGCAAAAACAAAGACCATATAATTTTCTCAATAGATGCAGCAAAATCATTCGATAAAATTCAACATCCCTTTCTAATTAGAACTCTAAAGAATATAGGCATTGGCGGCACATTTCTTAAACTGATCAAAGCCATGTATGACAAACCCACAGCTAATATTATGCTGAATGGAGTAAAACTGAAGGCTTTTCCACTCAGATCTGGAACAAGAAAAGGTTTTCCTCTATCACCACTGCTAGTCAACATAGTGCTAGAAGTTCTAGCCAATACAGTCAGGCAAGGTAAGGAAATACAGGGCTTTCAAATGGGGGCAGAGGAAGGGCCCCTCCCTCTTTGTTGATGATATCATTTTATACTTAGAGAACCCCAAAGACTCAACCACAAGACTCCTGGAAGTGATTAAAAAGTATAGTAACATCTAAGGATATAAAAATCAATGCCCACAAGTCAGTAGCCTTTGTATATGTCAATGACAATCTAATGAGATGCTAATTAAGGACACAACTCCCTTCACCATGGCTTCAAAGAAAATGAAATACCTAGGAATATCCCTAACACAAAAGGTGAAGGACCTCTATAAAGAAAATTATGAAAACCTAAGCAAAGAAATAACAGAGGATATTAACAAATGGAAGAACACACCATGCTCATGTCTGGGAAGAATCAACATTCTTAAAAAGTCTACACTTCCCAAAGCAATCTACAGATTCAATGCCATCCCTGCTAATATACCAACATCATACTTTCAAGACTTGGAAAATATAATTCTTCCTTTCTGGAATCAGAAAAAAACCAGTACAGCCAAAGCAATTCTTAGCAGTAAAAACAAAGCGGGGGGCATCAGCCTACCAGACTTTAGGCTGCACTACAAGGCCATAGTGATTAAAACAGCATGGTATTGGCACAAAAATAGAGACATAGACATCTGAAACCAAATAGAAAAAAAAGGAGATTAAACTATCATCATACAGCCACCTAATCGTTGAAAAACCAATCAAGGACATACACTTGAGGAAAGAATCTCTATTCAATAAATGGTGCTGGAAGAACTGGATATCCTCATGTAACAGACTGAAACTAGACCTGTACTTTTCTCCAGTCACAAAAATTGATTCAAGATGGATAAAAGAACTAAATGTAAGGCATGAAACAATAAAAATCCTCAAAGAAAGTGTGGGGAAAATACTTGAAGCTATTGGCCTGGGGAAAGACTTTATGAGGAAGACTCCCACGGCAATTGCAACAACAAAAATAAACAAATGGGACCTAATTAAACTGAAAAGCTTTTGCACAACACCCAAAGGAAATAGACAACCTACCCAATGGGAAAAGATATTTGCATATTTTGAATCAGACAAAAACTTAATAACTAGGATCTACAGAGAACTCAAATTAAGCAACATAAAAAGAGTTAACAATCCCTTAGATCAATGGGCAAGAGAGATCTATAGAACCTTCTCTAAAGAAGAACAGATGAATAGCTAACAAACATATGAAAAAATGATCATCATCCCTAATTATTAGAGAAATATAAATCAAAACCACTCTGAGATATCATCTAACCCCAGTGAGGATGGCCCACATCACAAAGTCTCAAAACTGCAGATGTTGGTGTGGATGTGGAAAGAAGGGAACACTTATACACTGCTGGTGGGACTGCAAACTAATACAACCTTTTTGGAAGGAAGTATGGAAAACCCTCAAAGAACTCAAGCTAGACCTCCCACTTGATCCTGCAATCCCATTACTGGGCATCTTCCCAGAAGGAAAAACATTATTTTACCACAAGGACACTTGCATTGGACTATTTATTGCAGCTCAATTTACAATTGCCAAAATGTGAACACAGTCTAAGTGCCCACCAACCCAGGAATGGATTAACAAGCTATGGTATATGTATACCATGGAATACTATTTAGCCACGAAAATAGATGGTGACTTTACATCTTTTGTATTAACCTAGATGGAAGTGGAACACATTCTTCTTAGCAAAGCATCACAAGAATGGAGAAACAAGAATCCTACGTACCCAATTATAATATAAGGACAATTAATGTCCTAGCATACGATGGGGGGTGGGGGATGGGAAGAGCTGATAGAGGGAAGAGGATGTCACAGGGGCTGGTACACCTTTTGGGGGAAGAACTCTATTATAGGAAGGTCTTTACCTAACACAAGGAATCAGTGTAACCTGGTTCTTTGTACCCTCAATGAATCTCCAACAATAAAAAAAGAAAGAAAGAAACATACAAAACCTAAAAAAAATTTCAAAAATTACAAAGGTTATACAAAGGTAAGTAATATTTCTGCTAACCTAAGACTATCCCTATTGTGTCTTTAGAGGTACCTACTTTTTCAAATTTATTGTACACATGTATTTATCTTAGAAATGTTCTACATTTATTTAAAGCACATTTTCACAAATAATATGTTTGTTATCTACTGTTGCATAACAAATTATCACAAAATCAGTAGCTTAAAATAATCCACCTTATTATGTCACAGTTGCTATGAGTCTGGACTCCAGACATGTCTAGTGTCAGTATTGGCCAGAGCTGCAGTCCCATCTGAAGGCTTGACTGTGGAGAGTCTCCTTCTAATCCCACAGGTGTTTTGGCAGGATGGATTTAACCTCTGAATGAGGGCTTCAATTCTCAGCTGATCAGTTTCTGGAGGCCACCTCAGTCCCTTGCACACAAGGAACCAATCCGTTCCATTGGTTGTCTGTTCCGGATACAAAGAGATTATGCAGGAATGCTTATGGATTTGACTTCTTGGCTCCAAAATACTTACTATTAAATGACTGAACTCAGGTTTGCTTGCACCTTGATAAAACTTCATTTGAGTTTATGAGAAGGCAATACAGAGATTCTGATAGCAAGACGGAAGTAAAAATCTTTTGCAGTTCTAATTGTAGATGTTATAGACCCCTATGCTCTGACTCCCAAATAGTAACACTACTTCCATAGGCAGAATGCTCACCTCTATTCCCAAAAGTCCCCAAAAGCACTAACCAATTGGAGAATTTTCTCCAAGTCCAAACTATCATCATTAAAATCAAGTTCATGGGTAGAGGATGTAGTTTGTTAACAAATCACTTGGAGCAAAGTTCTGCTCTGTCTGTGAGGCTGTGAACCTTCCCCCTACCTGCTCAACATAAAGTAGTGTGTGGGGCACAGCAAAGAAACTGCAGATATTCTTATTTGGAAAGGGAGAAAGTGAGAGATAAAAAAGGAATCTGCAGCAATTTTGAAATCCAGCTGGGAAAATGTTTAAAGTTCTTTGATTAGTTTTCAAGGCCTGGGAATAGCTCTCTGCGCCCTTACATCTGCCTCCTGCCTGGGTTCTTGGTTTCTTCCCTGAGGCTCCCTTCTTTTTGCATGAAAGGTGGATGTGCTGCCCTGGGGTAGTTTTCTCAGTATGCCAGTTAATAATCAGGGCAATCCTACAGTCTCTGTTTATTTTCTATTCTCCCTGTTCTTTTCCTTCTTTGTCCAAACTGAAAGTGTTTGATGACATAATTTTCTGAAAAATTTGTGAGCTTTCTATGAACTTCATTGGGGTTCACTCCATTACATAAAAGCCATGCCCACAAACCCTTTTCTACCTTGGGCTCCCACTGAGATGCTTAGAAACAATGTCTAATGGCCTTCTAGAAGGGCTGTAAGGTCCCTGAATAGCTTCACGTGGCACACTTTTCATCTCTCTCTCTTTTTCTTTTTTTGAGGCAGAGCCTCAAGCTGTTACCCTGGGTAGGTTGCCCTGGCATCACAGCACACAGCAACTTTCCACTCCTAGGCTCAAATGATTCTCCTGCCTCTGCCTCCCAAGTAGCTGGGACTATAGGCGCCCACCACAATGCTCCGCTATTTTTTGGTTGCCACTGTCATTATTGCTTGGAAGGCCCGGGCTGGATTCGAACCCACCAGCTCAGGTGTATGTGGCTGGCAACTTAAGAGCCACAGGTGCTGAGCCCACTTTTCATCTTTTACATGACTCTCTTTGTGACTAACCAGTCCAATACTTTATCTTTCTGAGTTTTCAACACGAAGTTTGTCCAGTTGCACATTCAACCTTATCTGCAGTCTAGGTTTTGTTTCTAGAATACATTATTCTGACAGTGCTTAGAAATGAATTCTTAATTTTCACTTTTTTTTTTTTTAACCAAAGGAAGAGGCTGAGAACTTTAAAAGTTCTTGGTTCTGGTTCCTTTTCTGTTTAACAATTCAGCCCTCCATTTGTCTCTCTCCTCTTGCCTTTTATTTATAAGCAGCAAGAAACCAGGTGGCATCTTCAACACTTGGCCTAGAAATTTCTTTAGCTAAATAACCAGTTTTATCATGTCAATACTCTGATTTTCTACATAATCAAGATGAAATATTTGCTAAGCTTTCAGCCACTGCATAATAAGAAAACTCTTTCCACTCTTTCCCTTTTCAGTAATGCTTCCTTGAAGTCCTCACTAGCAATTTCATCAAACTTTTTACTAATAGCCTAGTTGAGGCAATTTAAACTTTCTCTATTATCCCCTCCTAAATCTTCCTGCCTTTACTGCCCAGTTCCAATGCTAGTCTTATATTTTAGGTAATTGGTATAAAATACCTTCCTTCTAGGTGCCAATATAAGTATTACTTAGCTATCACTGCAGCTTAAGACAATGCAAGTTTGTTGATTTATTGTTTGTTTTCTTTTGTTTTTTGAGACAGTCTATGTTGCCCTTGGTAGAGTGCTGTGACTTCACAGCTCTCAGCAACCTCAAACTCTTGGCCTTAAGTGATTTTGTTGCCTCAGCCTCCCAAGCAGCTGGGGCTATAGGCACCCTCCATAATGCTTAGCCTTTTTTGTTGCATTCAGTTGTCATTTTTGTCCAGTTGGCCCGGGATGGGTTTGAACCCCCAGCCTTGGTGTACAAGGTGGTGTACCCCCCACTTTGCTACAGGCTCTGAGTCACCATGGGTGTTTATTGACGTGCAGTTTCTCTAGACATGGCTTGCAGACATGGCTTACCTGGGTCCTCTGATTCTAAGCCTTTCATAAGGCTTCAATCAAGGCATCACTCAGGTCTCGAGTTCAATGTAGCCACAATGCACTGAATACTTCAGTGCAGATGCATCCCCTTCTAAGTTCTCTTTGCTAGTTGTTGGATTGAGTGGCTACAGTTCCTAGCTGGCTGTTGGCCAGAAGGTGCCCTCAATTCCTTGTCACATAGACCTCATCAACATAACCACTTGCTTCTCAAAGCCTGCAAACCACCAAGGTAATGGACTCTGCTGGCATGATAGATGTGACATCTGTCTAATAATTGAAATTAATTCTGATCACATTTGTCATATATTCTGTTCAGTAGAAGCAAGTCACAGCTCCTGCATACACTCAAGGGGTGTCAGTTAAATAAGGGTGTGAATGCCAGGATGCAGGACTGGTGGGAGATAGTTTATAGTTACCCACCACAAACACTTTACATCTTTTTTTTCCCATTAAATAATATAATTGTTCCATATAAACATATGTAGATACATCCTTTTCTTAAAATATGTTCTTAATATTCTATTTACAACCAGAACTTCCTATATATTACATAATTTAGCAATGCTATGTTATTAAAAAAAAATAGAATGTAAAGGAGAATGTATGTGGAATCTATCAGTAAGTTTCATAACTTTGTAATATGTAACTGAGCAGATTAAAAGGGATTGATCCAACAACTTTTTTTTCTCTTTAATATTTATTTATTTATTTATCTATTTATTGTTTCAGGTTAACTAAGGGTATAAAAAATTAGGTTCACAACTCTTTTTAAGACATTCCAATGGTTTTTTTCCATTTGAAAATCCATGTACAGATAAAAGGAGCAAGGCCATGGTTACGATTCAGTTATTGTATCTTTTTATCCAAAGTTTAATGCAGCCACAGTGTATTAAATTAAATTCTTAGCATTATTCTCTATCTCATATGTTCATTACTTAAAGGATTAATCACATGATCACACGATAATAAGTATATTAAACTAAAAGAAGTGTTACATAATATGATTCTAAACATAGAGCTGGTATAACACATTAACAGGCAGAATATGTTGAAGTTTTCTTGGTTAAATATTGGTGAGTCAAATTTCATTGAAAGTATGATAAGCCAGCAAAGGAAGTATTACACTTTAAACACTTCTCTGATTCATTAGAAACCTGTTTCTGTATTTATTTTCCTCCTTAAGTTTAATTACAGTATGTTGTTTATACAATTGCTTTTCATACAATTCTCTTTTGCCCCCTTTTCTTCTCTCTTCTTAAAAAAAATTGCTTGGGCCCATTTTTGGCCAGTGATCAAGTATAATCAATCTTGCCATTATTTAGTTATTATCGTGCTCAGTAAATTATTTATGGTTTCTTTTCTAGATCCTAAAACTTTGTTTGATCCTCTACCTGTATTCCCTTTAAGAGAAGTAGACAAAAATTAAGTGGAAACAATTTATTTGCAGACTCTCTTTATGAATATGAGAAACAATATAGAATGTAGCTGATCTCAGAAAAAGGATAATTGCTAAACTTACTATCATTCTCCCCACCTCCTGATATAGAAATAGAGGCATACAACTAGTAAAAGATCTGGAAATGTTGAAATAATTCCCTAATATATCAAAACATCATCGTTCTTTAATGATGTCATTAATTATTGCAGGATTGTTTAACATCCCCATAAATTTCCATGACAACCTTCATGTTAATAAGACCAGACAAAGGGTAGCTACTGTTCTGGGGACAACCGTGGTTGCTGCCCTGGCCAGCAAGCCACCAGCGCATCTGCCTTGATCCAATCACGGGCCCTGCTGCGCGGGTCTCCAGTGCACCACCGGCTATGCTCACACAAAACACAGAAGTGATGGACAACGAAGAAGCAATGAACAAAAAGACCAAAAAGACAAACTTATCAGCTCTATGGGATCGGGTCCTCAGGAGAACTTGGGGATCCCGGACGAGCCCCCAAATGTTGTCCCCAGACCAAAACTCAAAGACCACCAGGGAGCCGAGTCCGATGCAAAAGCAAAAAGAGCCTTTTTCAAACTCAAATTCAGTCTCTCAGTCCAACTAAGCACCCTGGATGCCAGGCAGGCCGTTCTTTTATACTGTTTTTCTTGTATGATCAACAGGGCAAGCTAGCACAATACAGAAGCCATCACAGCAGTTAAAGCAGGGTCATAGGGTGGGGAGTACATATTTGTTATAAATCACAAGATACATATGAGTTCATTACTGTATGGGTCACAAGGACATAGTTCATACATAGTTCAGAGGTACAAAGTATGGTCATACAGGTTGGGTAATTCTACAAGGAACTTGGGACTTTCCATTGGGGGTATTGCATCGGAGGTTTCAACATACCCCTCCTTTCCCAGAATATAACTCCTCCACCCCTGTGGAGGCTGGAGCTACCACACAAAAGGGGTGAAAGGTCTGTTATATGCTTTAACTCTATCTTCTCTGTTCTCTCAAAGACTTTATTTTGTTTCTTACAATATGTGATAACTCATCTAAATTAGATGCTTTCTATATTTTTATATTCTTAATGAGTTGTTATATATTTCTGTACATAAAGAAGCAGGAATGACTCATACTATGATTAAATCTGTAAAGTGATTTTTATAATAAAGTCAACCTAAAATAACTAACTCTCTAAAAAACTGTATTTTTTCACTTTAAAATCAGTAGTCCAAACTTTCATTTTTTTCAAGAGGAGTTGAAATTTCTTTTCCTCACAATGGTAGTGGAATATGCACTTAACAAATTCTCTTGGATAAATCACCTACTTAGGACAGAGCAAAAATAATATCTTATTTTCTATTCCTTTGTTAAACAATGTCTCTTTACTTTTTAAAAAATTTCTGAACTTAAAAAAATTTCTGAATGCCTTCCTAGTAAATGTTTATGTTGCTACTCTTTGAATTCATCAAATACAAAAACATATGTAATGACCCTTCTTTTGAATGAGACCATGAAATATTGAGGGTTATGACTGAAACACATGAATTTTTGTGCAATACAACTCAACTTTATAAAATATAGTAATAATGGCTACCTTGGAATCACATACAGGATATGATTTCAAAAAATAACCTTTAAAGTATTTGCCAAAATGTTTATGTTTTGGAGAGTTTTATATGGTATTTACCTACTAGTAAAATTTCACCTAAAGTTACTCTGAATTTACTTGATTATATTTTAACTTATATGATTTTAATCTATGCATTTCCTTTAACTAAAAGTTATGGGTTTTCCCTTTTAGAAACACAGCAAGGTTAAGAATGGAAGACATAGAAATTATATCTCAGTCTGACAACAAACTGGTTACCATTCTGATATTTTGCAGAAAAGAGGTATATAGCTAGGTATTTAGATTTCTCCTTTTTAATCAGTGTGTGGGTGTTTCAGAACTCTACTGCATTCACATCTGTGCCTAATCCAATGGTTGGAAAATCCAAAAAAGCTCTTTTATATATTGCTATTTCTAATCACTTTTATTAATTGTTTTCTAGTTTTCAAAAGAATAAGTGCCATTGCTTTTCCCACAAATATTTTTTTTCCCTTTTCTTCTCTCTTCTTAATAAAAAAAAAAAAAAGGTTTGTGCCCATTTTTGGCCAGTGATCAAATATAATCAATTTTGCTGTTATTTAGCTATTATTGTGCTCATTGAATTTGTTTCATGTATTGAAAATCAATTTTAGTATCTGGAAGTCTTGAAGACGCTACCTGTTTTGTTAGAGATTATCAGCAACTGCAAACAGAAGACATAAACATTAGCATTTATTATAGACTGGGACACCACGCTAAGCACTTTGGCTGTACTAGTACCCTGAATCCTCACAATAATTCTCTGAAGTACTAAGGTTACAATGTTGAGTTTAAAGGTGAGGATATGGAGTCATAGTAATTTGCTTATTCTGTTCCTAATTAAGTTTTACATGTAGAACAGTAGTATATTTTACAAGTGGTATGAAGCCATATTATGGTCATATCCCAATTTCAGGTTGTTGGGCCTAGGACTGGCCAGGTCTCCGGCCTGGCTTATCTATTGTCTGGACACTGACTGTTGTGTTATCTTGCTTGGAAACAAGTAATCTTAGGTGCCTGAGGGCTATTTGCTTTAGCAAAAGGCAGAGAGTGAGAGAAACACAGTCTTCGAGGGAGAGAAACAGTTTTAGTAAAAATACAAATGACTTAACACAGTAACTAAGAAACTGCTGTGAAGGCTATGTTAACTAGTTTGATGAAAGTATTTCAAATTGTATATAAAACCAGCACATTGTACCCCACGATTGCATTAAAGTACACAGCTATGATTTAATAAAAAAAAAAAAAAGAAAGAAACAAAGAAAAGAAAGTAAATCTTAGCAGTCTTCTTGGAGAGACATCCTGCAGGCAGGAGAAGCGAAAGAGTCAGAGTGAGTGAGTCCGTGACAGAATGGCATGCACTCTCCCAAACTACCTTCTCCTGTGGCTTCTTATGGACGTAGCTATTTGCAACACAGGTGTAGAGACTGCCCATCACTGATGTTCTGGTCTCCTGAGCTCTCACGTTAAGAAGAGCTGAATCCCTTCCCTAGGCCCTTATCACCAAGGTGTTATATAACCGAGGTGTTATGGGTGTTTCTTATAAATGCAAAGTGTTCCAAGCTTAACTTACACTTCTCCTTCCTTTGAGCTGGATGGCCTGCTACATCAGGAAATTGTTTAAATTTCACCATGCCTATCTAAAAGGTGAGCCATCAATCGTTTGCTCTAAAGAGCCAAATAGTAAATATTTTACTCTTTGCTGGCCATATGAACTCTGTTACAACTATTAAGCTCTGTCATTGAAAATATGCAAATCGATGGATGTGGCTGTATAATAACAAAAGTTTATAAGGCCATATTTATCAATTTCTGATCCAAAATATTAAAAAAAAATCATGTATTTACATGTTCTGTATTGAAAAAAATACTTCACCTAACACACGTGTTCATGTTCTTTGGAGAACATTTTAAATGGGAGGAGCTTTTAAATGGGAATGCTTTGCTTCAAAAATAAGATTTCCCGGGGGTTGGAGCAAGGTGGCAGATGAGTAACAGCTTCCTTGCGGCTGGGCACGGTGAGACTGGGGAGAGAGGTGTTCAGGCATCTCTTCCAGGCAGGATCTCCCCAGAAACTTCCCTTTGGGGACACAGGGAGACAGCGCGAGGGTTCTGGACACCCTGAGGAAGGCTAAAGTGGCAGAGATTGGGCAAGTGGTTGCGTCTGTTCATTCAGTCTGATCCTGTCGGTGGCTATGGGTGGGGCAGCAGTGGGACTGCAGGCTGGAAGGGCCTTGCCTGTGAGCCGTTTGGGTTTCTTTTGGACTTGGCACTCGGTTGAACTGCCTTAGGAGAACTTGGGAAGGAGTGTGGGCTTTTCAGTGTTGTCTGGGGCCCCAGACTGGGCCACCAAGCCAGACGGAGCTGCCAGTGTTTGGTGGTGGGCTGTGTGGAGCCATTGTGGGAGAACTGCCCTGGCAAGCTCCACCCTCAGGGTCGCAGAACACGCATTGGGCGGGAGCGAATAAGCTAGTGACTGAGCATCCTAAAGGCAGGGACTGAGACGCCTAGCAGGCTTAGCCCTCAGGGGCATAGGGTGAGACCAGTTTTGGCACACTGGGTAAGTGGATAGCCACTCAAAGAGTGATCCCAGCCACAGCCCTCTCCTGGGAAAGCTTCGGCTTAGCCCAAGTTAGCAATTTAAAGTGTCTTCTAAGCAGGCTGAGGAGGATTTAAGTTCTCCACCCTGCAGGGTTTGAGAAATCATTAGAAACACAGGGTCACTCCCTACAAAGATCCAGTAACAACAGAGTGATTCT
>CAUYON010087773.1:0-28090 GCA_963573935.1 Arctocebus calabarensis
GCTACCAGACCTGAGTCTGTATTATAAATCAATAGTGATCAAAACAGCATGGTACTGGCACAAAAACAGAGAGGTAGATATTTGGAACAGGATAGAGAACCAAGAGATGAACCCCACTACTCATTGTTATTTGATCTTTGACAAGCCAATTAAAAACATTCAGTGGGGGAAAGACTCCCTATTTAACAAATGGTGCTGGGAATCCTGGCTAGCAACCTGTAGAAGACTGAAATTGAACCCACACCTTTCACCACTAACGAAAATAGACTCACACTGGATTAAAGATTTAAACTTAAGACATGAAACTATAAAAATACTAGAAGAAAGTGCAGAGAACACTCTTGAAAGCATTGGCCTGGGCAAATACTTTATGAGGAGGACCCCCAAGGCAATGGAAGCAGTATCAAAAATACACTACTGGGATCTGACGAAACTAAAAACTTCTGCACAGCCAAGAACACAGTAAGTATAGCTAGCAGACAGCCCTCAGAATGGGAGAGAATATTTGCAGGTTATGCCTCAGACAAAGGTTTAATAACCAGAATACACAGAGAACTTCAACGTATTAGCAAGAAAAGAACAAGTGATCCCATCTCAAGATGGGCAAAAGATCTGAAGAGAAACTTCTCTAAAGAAGACAGGCACACAGCCTTCAGACACATGAAAAAATGCTCATTATCCTTAATCATCAGAGAAATGCAAATCAAAACTACCTTGAGATATCATCTAACTCCAGTAAGGTTAGTCCACATGATGAAATCCCAAAACCAGAGATGTTGGCGTGAATGTGGAGAAAAAGGAACACTTCTAGATTGCTGGTGGGAATGCAAACTAATACATCCCTTTTGGAAAGACGTTTGGAGAACACTCAGAGATTTGAAAATAGACTTGCCATTTGACCCTATAATTCCTTCACTTGGTATATACTCAGATGACCAAAAATCACATTACAGCAAAGATATCTATACCAGATTGTTTATTGCAGCCCAATTCATAACTGCTAAGTCATGGAAGAAGCCCAAGTGCCCATCGATCCATGAATGGATTAATAAATTGTGGTACATGGAATATTATGCATCCTTAAAGAAAGATGGTGACTTTTCCTCTTTCATACTTAAATGGATTGAGCTGGAACACATCCTCCTTAGCAAAGTATCTCAAGAAGGGAAGAAAAAGTATCCAATGTATACAGCCCTAATATAAAGCAAATTTATATCTTTCAAGTGAAGAAGTGAAGGCTACAACCCAATTATTGCACAAGAAGATGGGGAAAGGGGAGAGGGAGGGAAAGGGACAGAGAGAGTGGGGAAAGAGAGGATAAAGGGTGAGAACACACTTGAGGTGCATCTTTGAAGGGTCAAGAGAAAACTACTAAATGCAGAACAAAAATGTTTTCACACAGTAAATGAGAAAATGTCATGTATGTTATGTCAAACAGGTGGATGAAAATATCTCAGATTGTATATGAAGCCCGCACACTGTACCCCATGATTGAACTAATGTATAAAGCTATGATTCAATAAAAAAAGATTATTATGACTGTTATTTCTAATCTTTCCCAATATTTAAGAGACAATTTATTAGCACCTTTTAATTTTTCTCTTATTTTGAAAAGATATGGTTCTATTTTTGTTTACTTTTTTAAAGACAACTAAATGAATATTTAAAAGGAAGCATCATTTTTAGAATCAGAAGATGATGATAAAGACCTAAGGATAAAATCTTCAGGATGAAACAGGAATGATATCAACCTAAATTCCCATACTCCCTCATGTTTTGTAGTGATTTATAGTTTTCAAGGCACTTTCAGATATATAGGTGTCCATAAAGTTCATGTGCAATTTAAATTGCATTTGATCTTCACAACCACCTTGCCAAGTAGAGACAAGAAGAGAGACTGATATCTCTATTTTGAAAATTAAAAAATAAAAAAGCTGAGACTCCAGCTACAAACCTAACCCAAAACCACACAGTGAAAAAGTGATAAAGCTGGGCTTTGTAGTCAAATTCCTTGTTCTGACTCCACTATCAGCCTGCTTCTCATGGTTTGCCGCTGAACCTCACCTCACCTCACCACCTTCCCAAGTTCATCTCTCAAAATCCTCTGTTATTAATTCCCATCCAGTCACTCTGACCTCTGTGCTGCTCCTTGAGACAAGTTCCTAGCTTGAGGTCTTTCTGGTGATTATTGACCCAGATTCACCATGGCCACTTCCCTTCCTACTTTCAAGGTTTTCACCAAGTTTCACTTTTTCAATGTACCTTCTCTGACCACATTAATTAAATGTATGACTTCCCTTGGAGATCACTCTCCCTACCCACCTCTGCTGCTTCCTTTTCTATCACTAACCTTCATCCAGTAATACCACACAACAGGCTTAGTTTGCTGCCCACCTTTCTCCAATGAGAATATGAATTTCATGAAGACAAAGATGGTTTTTCATTTTCATTACAATCTTTTTCTCAGCATCTAGCATAGAGTTGGGAATCAGTTTATATGTATTGAATGAATGAATTACCTTTATTCCTTGTCAGTGTTTAATCTTTGCTCTCTTAAGAGGTAGAATGTCATTATGTTATTATGAGTTCGACAGATTTTGTAGAATTACCTCTACATCATTTGGATTTGAAAAAAACTGCCTCTTAGAGAAATATCAGTTATAGAGGGTATAAGTTGTACAAAAAAACTTTTAGGAAGATACTACATAATATAGAGATAAAATATAGATATTGAAATATAATAAAGGTTAATATCTACTATTTTGAAACTCCCCCCCAAAAAAGCTGAGCTCTACTGAAAAGAATAGTTTGCACTGGGTCATTTTGATTTATTAGTTCTATAACTGAAATCTAAAGTGTCTGTTGATGGTATGAACTTTCTATAAAAATTTAGTACATTGCTCTGAAATTTTCATAGAAACATTGATCTTTTTTGAGCTGGTGGTGGGGAAAAACACCATAAAGTTATATTAAAGTATATACTTTCAATTATGAAATAAGCAAACCTATTTGAGTTGAATATTTTTTCTTTCAGATTACAAGTATTTTTGTTATCTGCAGCCAGTTTGCTGTGCTTCAGTGATAACCTGCACCATCAAAAATCTATTTAAGTGATAATTATCTCACTACAGCTGATATTGGAGAAGGTCACCTTGAAAACCAAGCTTGAGAGAAAGTAAGCGTATTATCAAAATAAGTCTAGATCCTAAATACAAAAAGCCCTATACACAAATGCTGCAATCTAGTTAGCAAACGTGTTTCTCGCAGAAGCATGGGTTAGCAATCTGAAACCACCTTGTACATACACTGGGATTGAACAAATAAGTAAATATATTGTCAACACTGGCAACCATGGATCTTAATGTCAGGGAAGGAAGTTATAAATAAGAAATAAGAAAAGGAAAAAGGACCCAATGGTGTTGAGTTCAAATGAGAGGTGGGAGAACAAACTCATAAATTTCAATACATAGATGAATAGATAACAGAAATACAGACACATATGTATTCACGAGTTGGTATAAATACACACATCTCCTAGCGGGGCCACTGAAAGGGGCTAAAAGCAATGATACCCTAACAGCAACAAACATGCCTAGCTTGCAGATCTTGCCTAGCTTATAGTACTCCCATAAGAAAGCAGGACTCTTTAGAGAAGTGATTGATTCCAGGACTGGGGCAGAGAAAATAATAAAAAAAAATGACCTTAGACATAAGAAGTAACATATAGGGGCTCAAAATGGTCAGCATATAAAATAAATGATAACACTGCATGAAAACCCATAGAATAAAATAAATACCCATGAATTCATACTATATTTTTAAAAACCAGATAACTAAATAAATAAGGTCATACATCTCTTTATTACTTCACCTGCAAACACTGTCACTTTCTTTCTCTGTTGAGGCAGCATGTATTATCTTGAAGTACCCTCACGCCCCAACGTTTCCTAAAATTCTCCCATAGAATTCTGGAGAACAAGCAGGAAAAATCCAATGTAGCTCTGCCTTCTCTCGTAGGTTGCTAGCTCAGGTTCCCCAGTTGTATCAGGAATTCTAGGGAAACAGAGTCTGGTTTTATCCATTTCTTTCAATATTATCCAAGCAGTGTGAGTAGTATTTTGGCAGCCCACTCATGATAGGGTCTGGATCAGAATAGTTAGAGAAAATAATGGAAAGAAACTTGAACTTCTATTGCTAACTATACTTGCGTAGTTAGGAGGGTTTGCCACCCTCCTCTGTTCTATTGTTTTTCTTCCAAGGCTGGAAAACTGCGTTAGCGCCCATTTGTTTTTCTCTTATGCTTCCCTGTGTTCTCATCTTATCCACTGGCCAATAAAGAATTCTACTTTTCCACTGCCTCACTCCTCCTATAGCATAATCTTGGATTTCACTTACTCAATTTCCCACCGCCCACCCCCGCCAAGCACCAAACCCTGCCACAACTTCAGATGCTCACAGAGGTCTTCTCCATCCAGATCTTTCAGAGGGAGCTGTCATTAGAAAAGCATTTACCTCAGAGTGCATAACAGCAGTGGCACATAATTTATCAGAACAGACACAGAAAACAACTGTGTAGTGTCCAATCGAGTGGGTTAATGGTACAAAGACAGATGGCTGTGAACTGACTAATGAGCTTGAGTAAGTACAGAGAATAGGAGCTGCAAGCCCAAGACTCCATCAAGGCCAAATGGCAGAAAAGGGGTCTTTTTTTGCTTGTCCTACAGAGAATGGCAAACTGATCATTGAGAGCAAAAAAATCACCATTCTACAAGAATATAGAGTTTAGTGAGAATCTGAATGGCTGGCATTAATTCACCCCAGAGCAATAGCCAGCAATAACAGATTGTTCCAATAGCCAGCCAAGACTTTCAGCCAAAAATGGGAATCAGAGAGCTTCGTTTCTCATATTCTAATTGGATAGCATATTAAAATACTTCAACAGAAGCAAAAGTCTCATCTTTAAAGAAAAATCATTGTTATTAATTCTCATTGTACCCAAGACCCTGTCAAGCATTCTAAAATTCTTCTGTCTTGGAAGGAAATGATTTAGAACAATTTACCTTTCCCTATGCAGGTTAAATGCATTGCCCAGGGTTACAGAGCATGCCATATTTGGACGCAGGATTAAAATGGTTCACTCTTAAGTTCCTGATCCATTGCATTATGTTTAATATCAAGTCCACGATTTCCCAAGAAAAAAAACATTGAACTTATTCCAAAATTCAATAATGTAGCTTTTTAGAAGAACTAGCCAAAGTTAGTATAATATAGCAGTTACATTTTGCCAGTTCAATGGTCATACTTTTCTAAGATTGCTCATAAAATCACTAATTTAAAATTTTCAGCTTCATGCTGAAATTTAGTAATGAAACTCTAAAATATTATGGTATTCAGATTCCTGACAGCTGGCTCTTCTGTCGATTTCCCAAGGTCTCTACCCGCCGGATGGGCGCCGGGATGGATTTCACCCCACCCATCAACCCATCAGTCATGTCATAAGGCATCTGGTTTTCAAGATTATAAAGGGATTTGGGTCTTCATTTTATGCTTCTTCAAGCATGCTGTACACAGGTAGGCAGATGGTCTTTTACTGCAAAATGACCACATATCTATATGGTGTCTTCTGTTAGCAGACATTCTATTCCATGTTACGGGATGAAAATCATAAAAACTGTCCCAGATGTATGTTCTCATTCTTTTAAAATATGCTCTGCATTGGTTTTGGACAAGCTTCCAAATCAGAGAACAGGTAAGATACAAATTTCAAATTGGTATAAAATTAGATTGTGTTTCCAAGCATGAAAATGACAATCCTATTCTGGTTATGTCCATTGCTTTATCAGGCAAATACAGCCCACAGCAAGCAATGTACTGTTTGGTATACAATTCCTTAGGTTCTTTGTTCCCTCTGGGATGATGCTGTGTCTTGTGCTGCATTAAAAGCCCTAGCTCACCTAGTGCAAATATTTATTGGTAAACACAATTTTGCTCAGTGTGTACAAAACAATGAACTTGCCAATATGATTGCATCAAGAAAAAAATTCTTCAAGAATGTCACTTCTTAGCTTCTTTTGGGAAAATTTATTCTTCCATAATGTGTCCTCAGACCACCTATCTTTATCAGAGATTATTTCTCACTCCATCATTTTTTTATTTGAGACAATAGAATAATTTGGCACAGGGTGTTTCTGGGTCACAGCCTTCAGGTTCCTTATCTTTATCATTATATGCGTAATCTTCCTCCCAGGGTGCCAATTATCTATAAGAGGTAAAAGTTTACAGATGCTACCCCTGATTCGAGACTTCACCAAAATATTTTGATAATCTACTCCTTATAGATTATCTAATAAACATCAAAGTATTGTGTTTACCATCCACCAAAATGGCTCCCCTCATGTAATTTATTCCTTTTCCCTACTCCTTGTCCTGTGATACTTAAAAAATTATGATGATTGACATTCCTCTTTTTCCTCTTAGACAATCAAATTCTAGAGAATTCTTTATGTTAATTCTTATTTTTTGCTCTCATTTTTCTTTTTATTATTACTATAAGAATGCTAAACATATGGGCAACAATAAACACTTTGGATATATTATTTAATAAAGACACAAAAGTCCTAACATTATTCCAATTTTGTAAATGAACGAACTAAAATTTACACAAAATTGAAATGCTTTGGAAAGATAATAGAGTTAGTGAGAAGTGGCAGAATTATGACAGATAAGACTAATTCTAAATCCTTGTAGGACACTATACTACCCTTTTTTTATTTTAAAGAGACATAGTCTCACTTTATCACCCTCGATAGAGTGCTGTGGCATCACACAGCTCACAGCAACCTCCAACTTCTAGGCTTAGGCAATTGATTCTGTTGCCTCAGCCTCCCAAGTAGCTGGGACTACAGGCACCCCCCCACAATGCCCATCTATTTTTGTTATTGTTGTCGCAGTTTGCCCGGGGCCGAGTTTTGAACCTGCCACCCTCAGTATATGGGGCCAGTACCTTACCCACTGAGCCACAGGCACCACCCTATACTACCCTTTATAATCCTTCTCCTATAGACTCCTCATGCTGTCTTCCCTGGTACCCTGGGTATCGTGCCCCCACGAAGCTGTGGCTCAGCATCTTTTAGTTTGTTTCCTCAGCTCTACCTCCTAAATCTGCCATGATTATATCATTATCTGACTTTCCTATCTCTAGGACTGAAATACTGTATGTCTCAGGCATATTCTCTACCATTCTGATTTATCAGCACTAACCTTATTTCTGGGGCATAAAAAGAGGAAACCCTAATTTTACCTATAAGTTCAATATAATTGTGTGGTGGCCTATGTGAATATTTCCTTGATTCAATGATTATAAAAGGATTTGAGAGGGTCAAGATAGACCAGAAAGCCAATAGATTTCTTCACCACATTCCAAAAAGGATATTTCCTGGATGCACCCCGGTCCCTCAACTGCAAATAAGACAATCTAGTGGTCTTTGGTCACTTGTTGTGACTATATTCACTGGGTAAAACAGAATGAACATATATACACCTGTAAAATTTTTTACTGAAATGATTATATAAATTTCTCAACTCATAAACTAAATTTTTCCAATTTACATTTCACTCAGAAGAAATAGCATCTAAGCATTAAAAAGAAAATCTACTTATATTTGAGAAAACTCTAAATGTCAATCATTGCCAATGACCAATAGCTCACAGAAATTAAAGAAGCTAGTTTTAGAAGATGGATCAAAATTCATAGTGAATTTTCTATATTCAATATATTTGCTGCAGCTAAGGTATCTGAAGTACTATCCAAGCAGAAAATTATGGTCTTAATATTCCACTGTACTATGAAAGGCCAATAGTCATAGATACTTTGAATTGCCACTTACTTTGTTTACAAGAAGTCCAAATTTTCCAAAAAAATAATCTTCTCCTCTATCTGAATATCCTCAGGGATGTTAACTTATATGACTCTAATGCCCCTAGGTTATGCCCACATGTCCTAATTGAAAGCCTTAAATAATTAGTTTTTAAAGCTGAACTAAGAATTCTTACTTTTTAACTAACAAAAATTTCCCTTTAGTGAGTGGCGCCTGTGGCTCAAAGGAGTAGGGCGCCAGCCCTATATGCCATAGGTGGTGGGTTCAAACCCAGCCCTGACCAAAAACTGCAAAAAGAAAAAAAAAGAAAAGAAAAGAAAGAAAGAAAGACATTTCCATTTATCCTTTCTTTTGGTATCACTCCAAGAGTCCCAAATAGGTAAGGAAGACAATGCCTCACACAGAATGCAAGTCTGTGACTGGCTCTACAGTCCCTCTCTTTGGGCTAACACTTTCCCTGTGTTTCTGTTTCATTGTCCAACATTTGCTCTACTCACCTCAAGTCACTGTGCAATGTTGCTTTCTGCGTTAAAGGCTATCATCTACCTTTAACCACCAAAGTTCCTTAGGTGTGAATCATTCTTTGTCTCCACTGCTAATGCCTCAGGCTTTCCAGCATTTGCTGTCAGATCTTCAGTTTTCACATGGTCTTCTGTCATAAAGAAACTTTCTTCTTCAAATATTCAGCTTTGAAGAGGATGCCACAGTAGAGATCTGGATGCTTATCAACCAGGATCCTCTTTGTCATGTCTATCAGGACATATAGCAGTCTGGGGTGCTGTGTCAAGTGGGTGGTCAAGGGCACCCCTGAGCTATACTTGGAATCATTGTTTATTCTGTCTCACCCTATTACAATTCTTTGTATACTCATGTGATTTGATAACTATGCTGTGCCTCCTTGAAATATGGATTGGGGGGGGGCATCACAGTCCCTCAGACATGGCTAGTGGCTCCTGCTCTGCCATGTTGGTAATGCTCTGTCTTTTGTATTTCTAAACCCTGATTATATACAGAGATCTAGTAAGCCAGGGAGAGGCTAGAAAAGAGCGTTTCCTCCAAACATCCCTTGCCATTCAAATGACTTGTCTTCCCAGAAATAGAAAGAGGAACTCTAAGAGAGAATGATAACTAACTTTATGTGTCTATTTAAATTTTAGCCAAAATACCTTCCTTTACTTCTAACAGTTGACACAAGAGAATAGTTTATTTTTTTTAGAAGAAAACATTTTAATTTACAAATATTGCTGAGACAGAAATACCAACAACAAATAATCAAAACATTTTATGATTGAGATTAGAAATAAAATTCTTCAAGAAAAACATGCATAGCAAGAGAGAATACTTAAGAGGATGGGTAGGTATAATGACCCATATTCACATGTACATTCTGTCATTTGGAATAGTTAAAATGACAGAACACCTCCATAAACTATTAGTAAATGATTTGCTTAGGAGTAGAGCTGAGAATAATTCAGAAATATTTCCTCATATTCCTTCTTTCCCAATAACAAGTTGTGTTCTCTGCTTTTCCTCAAAAGTGGAGAGTATGATGTGCTTTGCTCCATATAGTAAAATTAATGATTATCCACCTCTACCAATGGTATACTGAGCATGTAGACCAACCATTTTGCTGAGTATAACCAGAAATTTTACACAAAAATCATGCTTGAAATCATCAAGTATTAAGTCAGTGAAGGCTGTCTGGGTAAATAAATAAATGCAAGTTGTTGAGACAACTTTGGAGCCAAATATCATGGAGCATCTGCCAATTCTAGAAGTGGGGCTAAGAGTAAAGTTGATAAAGTCTCTTTCCAGAAACAAATATAAATTATTTCTGAGGATAACATCATTCTAGAGGTCAAAATTAGTTACAAATTTTAGATAATATCCAGTATTCAATCAAAAATAGTCAGATCCATGAGTAAATAAAACAATATGACTGAGAACTAAGGGAACTAATACAATAAGAATAGACTCACAGAAGATATAAATAATGTATCTATCAGAATATATGAGGTCTGATAATTAAGTTTGCAAACTTGTCCTTAAAAAGGTGCTACATACCTCATTGCTGAATATCACTATGTTTGGTCACCTTCAAAGTAATGCCCTTAAAATCTTTGTAGCAATGGCCAGTACCTACTCTACTTTTCAAAGCAATTTTGGAACTCGTTTCCTGAATTGGCTATCAGAACTATCATTGTATTACCCTTGATGTCCAGAATGCCATAAAAAGTCTTCCTCTCATCATTTCTTTATCTTCAGATAAGAAAAGAGTCACTGGGGCCAGACCCAGTGAGTAGGGATGGTGGTTCAATACAGTCATTTGTTAACTAACAAAAACCCCCCTCACAGACAGTGCCGTGTAAGCTGGTGCATTCTTGTGATACAAGAGCTATGAGTTTTTGGTGAAAAGTTCAAGTCATTTTTATCTAACTTTTTCATGCAGGCATTTTAGCACTTTCAAATAGTAAATTTGGTTAACTGTTTGTCCAGTTGGCACAAATTCATAATGAATAGTCCCCCTGATATCAAAAAAGTTTACTGATATTATTTTGATTCTTTGTTTTAACAGACAAAACTTTTTCAGTTATAGAAAATTGACTGACTTCCATTATACACTTGACACATGGTTTCAGGGTTCTATTGTACACCCATACTACACAAGCAATGATAACATGGCCCAAACTATTGCCTTGTGATAAAAGTCCTAGAAGAAAATGTGTGAAAAATCTTAAGGATGTCAGCCTGGGTGGCACACTATTTTAAATTCCACATGAACTTTATGACCACCCTGTAGTGATACCATATCATGATTACCATAGTCAAAGAATGAAAGATAAGATTAAGCATTTAGCATAGTAAACTAGAAATAATGAATAACACCCAAATGGAAATGCTAACATTTTAAAAGCAGTAACAACAGTGAATTTTATTCATAGCACATTAGACAGAATTGAAAGGAGAACCAATGAAGTAGAAAATAGGATGGAAAAAATACATATTTGGAACATCAAGGGTAAAGAATAGAAAAATAATATAAAGATTTCAGAACAAAAGTCTAACATTATGTATTGAAGTCCAAGAAAAAAGTGGGGATGAGGAGAGGAAGAACTAGATAGGAACACTAAAAAAAGAAAAACAAGACACCAGTTTAAAAAAACACTACAAACTGAAAACTACATCCATATAAAGAGACACCTATGTAGGTGTATAATTAGAAAATTTCTGTAAGCCAAAGACAAAAAAGAAATTCCCAAAAGCAGCCACAGGTAAAAAGAATTAACATGTTATCTTAAAAGGAACAGTAATTCCTACCTGAAGTTGACTTCTAAACAAAATAACCAGAACCAGAAAGTACTAAAGATCAACTTCCAACATGAAGTTCTGTACATAATGATAGGAAGATAAAATTTTTTTAAACCTAGAATTCACCATCAGGGAGCTAATGTACAGAATATAATAAGGGGAGCTGTTCAGACAGATGGAGCACTGCAGAGACATGAAGCTACAGGAACACAGCTAGGAGACAACTGCAGGCTTCTCAACGAGAGAAGAGAGGAACCTTTAGGGAGGATCTATTTTGCTTTGAATCCTCTGTTGAAAGAGTTACACACACACAAACACACACACTCAATATCTATCTATCTGTCTCTCTCTCCCTCCCTGGTACAGGAGCACAAGATTGCAGCACTGATAATAGAGAAAAGCACAAGCCCCAAAGAGGTAAAGTGTTCAATCTCAAAAAATGCCACACAGTCTTCAGCCATGCCTTCAGTAGAAACCTGGAGTTGGCCCATGAAAGTTTCCTAATTCAATACACAGCATAATTCGGCAGGCACAGTCAGCACTTACAGTTTGAGGAAGTATTAGTAATTACCTTGGCTCACATCCCACTTTCAGAATGCTAATGATGCATCTTTCCTCTATTCCACAACCACAGGGGCTTCTACTTCTCACTGATGAGGCCTGGTTATTACCTGCAGAAGCTGCTGGTGACCTAGACATGCAGAACATGATCCAGAATCCAAGAAGCAGAGCCAAAAGGCACTATTTGGGAGACAATCCAAATCAGTGACACTATCTGCCTCTCCTACTTATGTCATTTAAAAAAAAAAGAAAAAAATGTATATATATAGGTATGTGTGTATTTTTACATATTTATTTATATGTACCATATAAAGATACAGACTGAAAGACTGAACCCATACTATTGAGTTGTTACTTCCCCCATCTAGCCAATTCTGCCATTCGCTTTCCACTGGTCTTGCCATCCCATTACAGAAAGCCATGAATTTTGGCTAGAAATCAAAGCGATTTCCAAACACCCACCATGGACTTCCTTTAGCTTTGCTTGTTTCTGATTCACTGACGATTATGAATCCAACAAGGCTTTAACTTTTGGTCACCTCCAACTTCAATTAGTTCCTCTGACTTCTCTAATTTTATTGTTCATGGCTTTTGCCTCTACTGATACTAGCTTTCTGCCCTCCTTACCCTACCACCCTCCTTATTACCTTGAAAAAAAAATTAAATGTAGCAGAGGCCAGGGGAAGCCCAGCCCACTCCTGTTTCATTTTAGTAACCATGAATAATAATTTCGAAAATGTTGAGGCAAAATATAATAATCTAAAAAAAGATTGGCTTTTGCTTTTTCCCTCAGGGAAAATAGAAGAGTAGAAGATTCCTCAGCTATCAGGAATGTTTCTGGAAAAATAGAAACTGTAACAGAAACAGCCAAGGAGCAGAGAACAGTATAAGCCAAAGATTTTCAGTAAGCAAATGACTTAAGCTCTGTATAGTGAAGTGTAGGAGGTTTTAGGAAGAAAAGTGGAAAAAGCAAAAAAGCACTGCACTTGAACTAGAGTAATGGTGAAATCTATTGGGTCACATTATAGACAAGGCATCAATCACTGTAGTAGTGAAAGTCATGGCTTTCAAAATAAAAATAAATGATTTTAAAGAAGACAATAACATTCAACAATATTGCACATTTTAGCCAGGTCATGAGAACTATTAGAATAAGGTATTAATTTGTTTTTAATTTTTTTAAGGATCCTTAAAGAGATTAACTGTGAAATTTAGTAAATTTTTTACTAAATGTTGTTATCTGGGGAAAAAAGGAAGTTGCTATATTGGCTAGAGAAACTTCTGTTTTACAGGATCAGGTGTACATAAAAAAGTGAAGGCAAAAAGCAGAATGAGCTTCTAGGTAAGGTAAATATTATAAAAGACAATATAAAAAGGGGAAAAAGACAATATAATACTGGATAGAAGAAGATAAAGAAGATGGTACAAAAGATTATCCTAGGAAAAGATTTTGAGAAATATGCCAGATCAATAGTATGTACAGCATTGTCATTCCAAGTCTATGATTTAACCTGGTCTATAAATTTGGATACCTTGAGTTTAAATGAAAATATATTTATTCCAAATATAAAGTTTCAGTATAAATACAAAATGATTGCGCTTAGAAGAGTATGACTGGCAGGTTAGTATTTATTAAATGATTGAATCACTGTATTATGTCCACTGATATTTGTTCTAGTGCCTTTCCCTTAAGTCAAGTTAAACAAGAAGATGATATTATTCACAGAGCACTTACCATCAGGCACCATGCATGTACATTTTCATAGCCTTATCTCATTTATTCCTGACAACAAAATTATGTAATAATGAAGAAACTGTGGTACACAGAGGTAAATTTACACATAGAGCAAAGAATACAAGTTTTATGCCAAAGTCTGGCTGCTATGCTTTTCACCACATTGCCTACATTATATTGCTTTCAGTTTTCTAAGACATTATTAACAATAGTGAGAATGGTAAGAATGGGACCAAACATAAGGAAAAAGTATTAGATACTGTTCATCAGTATTAGATTTTGTTCACGTAATAGATAATCTAAAACAGTGATTTTAGAAATTACAGTAGCAATAAAAATATCTTCCAACAAAAAAAAAGTCCCAGACCAGATGGTTTCACAGCTGAATTTCGTCAGTCCTACAAAGAAGAATTTATACCTATACTTTAAAAATTATTTCATAAATCAAGAAGGTAGTAATCCTCCCCCACTTCTTCTGTGAAGCCAGTATCACCTTGATACCAAATCCAGGAAAGGATACAACAAAAAAACTAAACCATTGACCAATATCCCTTCTGACTATAAATGTAAAAATCCTCAATAAATTTCTAGCAAACCAAATTCAGCAGCACATTAAAAAAAAAAAAATTCACCATTACCAAGTGAGTTTCATCCCATGGAGGCAAAGATCGTTCAACATATGTGAGTTAATAAATGAGATTCACCACATAACCACAAGCAAAAATCAAAGATTATATGATCATTTCAGTAGTTGACTCAAAAGCAGTCAACCAAATTCAGCACCCTTTATGATAAAAGCTCTTAACAAAATAGGCATAGATGTAACATATATAAAAATTATAAAAATCCATATATAAAAACCCACAGCTAATTATCATAGTGAATTGAGAAGTTAAAAGTATTCCCACTCAAAATTGAAACAAGACAAGGATGCCCGCCATCACCATGTCTATTCAACATAGTGCTGGAAATCCTATCCAAAGCAATTGGGCAAGAGAAGGAAATTAAAGGTATCCAAATAGAGAAAGAGGAGGTCAAACTATTGCTCTTTGATGATGCTAATATGATCATATATCTAGAAGACCCCAAAGATTCCTTTCAAGAGTCTTCCAGAATTAATAAACAAATTTAGCAAAGTCTCAGGTTTCAGAAATCAATGTACAAAATTCAGTAGCATTCCTATACACCAATAATAGTCAAGCTGAGAATCAAATCAAGACTCAATTGCTTAGGTCTCACCCAGGGGCAGGGTTCATTAAGATCTGTGGCTCTGGCAGTGATCGACTAGGGAAAAGTGAAGTTAGAAACAATGAGAATGAAGTTAGAAACAATGAGAAAGAAAGAGATACGACACATAGAATAGAATTTTCAAAGGTGGGAGCACAGGGGACCACCACCCATTTGTGGGGTTCTGACAGTGGCCCCAAGTGTCAGTTCTACTCAACTTTAAGGAAGGCTTTTGCTCATTAGCTCAGAGGGTAAGCTGAGGAAGGGAACAAAAATGCTAGCAGTTTCTCTGGGTTAGCATATCAGCTCCTATTATTTCTATAATCATTAACCTTAAGGGTCTGAGCAGCCTTGAGAAATCTGGAACCTGAGTCTTATGTGCAGATAACCTCCTATCTGTGGTCACACATACAGATTCCTAGGGAGGTGTTAATCTCTACTAGTTCACTGTGGAGTAAAACACCACTGGTGTCAATCTCTGAAGAATTGGTGGGAGAGAAGAATTTTTCTTTTATCACCACCACAGAGGGATTTCCTCTGCCATAGGGATATAAGCCCTCCTACCCATATTTCAGGGCTCAAGCTGTTCCCATGATCTATGACCCACCCGAATACAAATCTCCACAATGGGTATTTGTTTTGACTGTTAACTAGGCAGCAACCAGCCTAGTTAATGTTTCTTGCTAGGTCTTGCACACAGCTTCCTCTGTGGCCATTATTCCTTCAGAGTGCTTAAAGACTCAGCAGGAGTGTTAGTAAGCTATATCCCCAATAGGCCAGGCATCTAGGAAAAACAGGAAACTTGCTCAGATACCAGCAGCTGGTTTAAAGGTAAACTAACATACTTTCCTTTGCTCTATCTTGCTTAGCTTACTTTTTTATTTTCCCCTTCTATCAGGGGTGTTTTTCCTTGCCAATAATGGTGTCTTCAGATCCCATTCTTCCTGAACTCAATATTTTTCACAATACCTGAAAAGAAAAGAAAATACCTGGGAATATATTTAACCAAGATGAAAGATTTCTACAAAAAGAACTATGAATCACTGAGGAAATAAATTGTAGATGATTTAAAACAGTGGTTCTCAACCTTCCTAATGCCATGGCCCTTTAATACAGTTCCTGTGGGTCATGACCCACAGATTGAGAACTGCTGATTTAAACAAATAGAAAAAAAAATTTGTGCTTGTGGATTGGCAGAACCAACACTGTTAAAATGTCCATACTAATCAAAATGATTTACAGATACAGGGCTATCGCCAACAAAATATCAATGTCATTTTTCACAGAACTAGAAAATATAATGATATTCTTCATTTGGAACCAGAAAAGAGTTCAAATACCCAAAGCAACATTAAGTAAAAGGAACAAATCTGGAGACATCACTTGACCAGGCTTTAAACTACACTACATAGCTATACTAACCAAAACAACACAGTACTGGCACAAAAATGGAGATATACACTAGTTGAGGAGAACAGAGAACCCAGATATAAAACCATCCACATAAAGCCATCGAACTTTGACAAAGCAGACAACAATGAACACTGGGGGAAAGAATCCCTATTCAATAAATGGTTATGGGGAAATTGAATTGTAAAAGATTAAAACAGGATCCATATCTTTCACCACTCACAACTATTAATTCAAGATGGATAAAAGGCTTAAATATAATACACGATCTTATAGAATTCTACAAGAAAATATTGGAAAAACTCTTCTAGATATACAATTTTATGAAGGCAAAGAATTTATGAAGACAACCTCAATGGCAATCACAGCAATGACAAAAATAAATAACTGGGACTTTATTAAGTTAAAAATTTTGTACAACCAAAGGCAAAAAATCAACAGGAGAATATATTTGCAAGTTATACATCTGATAAAGGGCTCATAATCAGAATCTACAAAGAACTCAAACAAATCAGCAAGAAAAAAACTTTTAAAAAAAATCATTGAAAAGTAGGCAAAAGACATGAACAGAAGCTTTTCAGAAGAATATAAACTAATGGCCAATAAACATATAAAAAATTTTCAATGTCTCTAATCATCAGGGAAATGCAAATCAAAACCACAAAGAGGTATCACATAACCACAGTGAGAATAACTTTTATCAAAAAGCCCCAAAATAATATATGTTGGTGTGAATGCAGAGAGAAAGGAACACTTACACACCATTAGTGGGACTGCAAAGTAGTACAACCTCTAAATGGAAAACAGTATGGAAATTCCTAAAAGAACTAAAAGTAGACCTCCCATTTGATCTAGCAATCCCACTACTGGGAATTTACTCAAAGGGGATAAATCAACATTTTATCAGAAAGTCACTTGCACTTAAACATTTATTACAGCACAGTTCACAATCACAAAGATATGGAATTAACCCAAGTGTCTATCAAATCATAAATGGATTAATAAAATATGGTAATGTATACATGGAGTACTACTCAGCCACACACACACAAATTAATTAATACCTTTGCAACAATTGGATGGAACTGGGGATCATTCTTCTAAGTGAAGTATCACAAGAATGAAAATATAAACACCACATATACACATTATTAAATGAGGACTAACCAATCAGCATTCATGTGCAGAGAGGGAAGTTAAATTTAACAGAAATCAAGCAGGTGGGAGCAGGGAGGAGAGAATAGGTGAAATCATACTTAACGGGTACAAAGTACATTATCCTGGTGATGGGCACACTTACAGCTTTGACCCAAGCAGTACAAAAGCAATGCATGGAACCAAAACGTTTGTACCACCATAATATTCTTAAATTTTAAAATAAGTATAAAAATGAAAACAATGATTTTCTTTAAAAGACAAATTTATTTTTACCTCATGTGGAAGAAATGCAGAATTAAGCAGTTTGGGGCCAATATGTCACCCATACCTTGGTCAGCGACACTCTTGTATCCTGGGAGTCCGCTCTCCTTTGCACATTGCCTCATATTTCAAAATGGCTCTTTAGGCTCCATCCAGGGGCTTCATAGTTGGAAGGAACAAAGAAAGAACATGGCATATGGACCCATACTGTATTCGAAGGACACAAGCACACAAAACACAATATAGCTGTATTGAAGCTAGGAGATTTAGTCTTCATTTGCAAAGCCACATAGCCAATTAAAAACGACATTTCAGGCTCAGCGCCTGTGGCTCAAGAGGCTAAGGTGCCAGCCACGTACACCTGGGCTGGCAGGTTCAAATCCAGCCCAGGTCCACCAAACTATAATGATGACTGTGACCAAAAAACAGCCGGGTGTTGTGGCAGGCACCTGTAGTCGCAGCTTCTTGGTAGGTGGAGGCAGGAGACTTGCTTGAGACCTTGCTTGAGACTTGCTTGAGTTGGAGGTTGCTGTGAGCTGTGATGCCACAGCACTCTACCCAGGGCAACAGCTTGAGGCTCTGTCTCAAAAAAAAAAAAAAAATCTGCATTTCATAGGGTGGTGCCTGTGGCTCAATGAGTAGGGCACCGGCCCTATATACCGAGGGTGATGGTTTGAACCCAGCCCTGGCCAAACTGCAACAACAACAACAACAACAAAATAACCGAGAGTTGTGGCGGGTACCTGTAGTCCCAGTTACATAGGAGGCTGAGGCAAGAGAATCACCTAAGCCCAAGCCTGGAGGTTGCTGTGAGCTGTGATGCCATTGTACTCTACAGAGGGTGACAAAGTGAGAATCTGTCTCTGAGAAAAAAAAAATAATAATAGATTTGTGAAAGACAAAAAACAAGACATGATTTGAGTAATGACCAGATATGGAGGTAAAAGACAAGGAGGAGCCAAAGAGGCCTCTTACATTCTTCCTGATTAGAGGGATTGCAGAGGGGGTGTACGATGCCTTTAGCAGCAGTAGGGTAGAGACAAGAGGAGAAATAGACTGAAGGAATCACATATAGGGAAGAAGCTGAATATGGCTGTAGGATTACCATATGGAGGCTAAATTATGAAGTAAGTTAAATAAACCATTATAACAATGGGTTTCTATCACTGTCACTGTAGAAAGTGTGATTAATTGTGAATCTCTTTGAAGCCTGTAAATAGTAAGGATCCATATTAGTTTAAGTGCAGGTATTTTTTCCATAGGAGCGCACATTTTTTTAAAATGTAAGTCATTCGAAGTGATGATAAATACTACAACCATTATTCTTCAGGCTTAATGATTACTGCATTTACTGTAACATTTTTGTTTATTTAATGGATATTGAGAAGAGCAGATTTGAAAAGAACAAAAATGAACATACTGGGTGGCGCCTGTGGATCAAAGGAGTAGGGTGCCGGCCCCATATGCCAGAAGTGGCGGGTTTAAACCCAGCCCTGGCCAAAAACTGCAAAGAAAAAAAAAATGAACATTCTTAGATTCCAGAGTAGACAAACCCAGAGTGAATCACTGAAATCTGGAAAACAGCCTGGCTGTCAATAGCCTAAGTTCAAGGAGAAGATCTTCCAAGGAGACCAAAACAGGTAACACGAGCGTGGAGTGCATAACCTGCTTGAATGATTTGTTACTGAAATTGCATGTGTTTTGTTCCAATCTCACCAGGATAGAGAGATTAGCCTACTTGATATCGGCCTCTGGCCAGATGTACAGAACACTGTTGTCTGCAGTAGCCTCAGGAAATAGAAAGATACAAAGTCAGATCTTTTTCCACCTTTAGTTGAGAAGCTTTTCCAGGGAAGTGTTTTGTCTTTTCATCTTTATTTCCCAGTTGCTTGGCATACCATCTGTCACAGAGCAATTTCTAAGTATATGTTTGTTGGAAAATATTCCTCACGTGTTCTGCTTTAATGAGAATGTCACCTTGCCTTAAGGACTTGAATAGCATCACATCAGCACTAGTATTTCTAGAGCTGAAGGAAAGAAGATTACTAAGGTCCTCAGATCCTACCTGTGCAGACACATCTTCCATGTCCTCTCTGTACTGAAGACCTCTCACGTTGCATCAACCTTTCCATATGCTGAGTGTCTTAAGCATGAGTCACGTTTGGACCACTCAGAGCATTCTCTGCTTTTGTGGTTTCTGGCCCAGGATCAGTGACACACTGGCTGACAGTAAGTTATGAGAAGCAAGATTCTCAGCTAGCCCCTGGAAATCAAATCTACTCTGAAGACTTTGCTATGTCTAATAATAGCCTCATGTCTTTAGATCTGTGAAACAAATATGGAGAGCTATTCCTCTGACAGCTTCATGTTCTCCATTTGTTAACCTCATCTCATTGTTTAAACTGGAAGCTACAAAATTTGGATAACACCTTATATAATGCTCTTTTTTTTTATTTATAAACACTTTGTAGATAAATTATTTAAATATATTATCAGCTTGTAAAATGTACAACTCTTACATACAAGTAATACTACTTATTTTTACTTCAACTCCCATTGAAGGCAAACTCCATACAAGAACATCTAGAACTACTTAATTCTTATTAAAGGGTATATAGTATTTTTGCTATATGCATACATATATAAGTATAGGCACCATATACACACTATGTATATATGCCATAATTTATTTAAATAATTGCTTTTTGATTCATATTTTTATTTTTTCCATTTGAAGTGATATCAAATAATCCTAAAATTAACCTTCTACATGCATTTTTCTGTGAAGTGGAATTGCTGGGTCAACAAGTTAAGCTCATTTAAAATTGTATAGTTTAACCATCCTTTTGATGATTAAAGATGATGAACATGATGATGACAATGCGCCTGTCATCTTCAGAGAAGCTTCTGTTCATGTCTCTTGCCCACAATGAAATGGGATCATTTGGTTTTTTCTTAGTAATAATTTTGAGTTCTCTGTAGATTCTCTTTATTCGAGCATAATGCAAGTACAAGTTGGATCTATCAAGTGTAGAACACAAACGTCTTAATGCTATAATTGGGTAAAAGTGGTAAAAGCTATGTTGATTAGTAGCATGTAAGCACTCCAATTTGCACAAATAATCAACACACTGAATCCCATAATGCCATAAATGTATGTATGACCTATGTACAAATGACTTAATAAAAATAAATAAAATTGTATAGTTTAACCAAACCTGTCATACCCATCTCTATTTAATTCAACAGTGTGTGAGGAAGCCATGTTACACACCTTTCTCTACCCTGTCTTAAACTTTGACAGTATGACAGGTAAAAAATTATTGTATCCCAATGTTGTTTTAATTTGCATTTCTTTAACAAGATAAATTGAGTAGCCACTCAGGTGTTGAGTGCCGTGGCTCAGTTGAGCTGCTATAATAATTTAGGATAGACTACATGCCTTACAGACTAGAAAAATTATTTCTCACAGTTGTGGAGGTTGTAAGTCCAAGATTAAGGAGCCAGCATGGTCGGGTTCTCGTAAGGGCCAGCTCTTTGGTTAATAATTAGCACTCTGAAGTAGAAATGTAAAAGCTGCAAGGCTTAATACTGTAGTCTTCTGTAGCAAGGGACCTCAATGGCTTAAAAGTACTACAGGGAGCAGCTGATTTACCAAATTGGAAGCCTCTTGGGTGTCATTTCCCAGCTTCAAAGACTTGGAACTTCCCGAGGTGTTGAGCCACACTTTGCCAATACCTTGGGCCCTACTGCCGCAAACTGGGTCATGCAACTTAATAGACTCCCCTATAAAGGATCTTGAACTTTTGGGATGAGTATTATTCCCAAGGATTTTCTATGGTGAGTTAGAAGTTTTTAATTATATTTTCGTGTAAGGAAATGCTACGAATTTTTACATGTTCATATTATATCTTTACTAAAATCTTTTATATTTCTAATGGTTTTTCATACATTTGTAATAAAAATATTTTATGAACTATGTCATATGTAATATAAATAATATTTTCCTTCCTAATATGTGTATATCATATTTCCTCCCTTTTAATGTTGACTAGCACTGCCAGGAAGACATTGAATATTACTCCTCTCAGAAGGATCATATCAAATTATCCATGTAAATAATTTTCTTTCTAAGTCTGTTTGATGTGTGAATGTACATGTTTCCCTTCCAGGCTCCTCAAAGGATAAACTTGGCAGGCTTTATGTACTGCAGCACAACCAGGATTCATAGTTCTACAAGCACAGAATTTCTAATCCAGTTCCCATGATTCTTTTGACCAAATACTACTGTGGAACTTTCCTGTAAGGACTGTGTACAAAATAAACAGAGCTTTAGCCTATAGCCCCTTCATCCACCACGTAACACCAGGAAGGAGCATTTTTACCTCTTCTATGTAAATTCTCTATAGTCACCAATTACATCACAGCAATAGCATGATTCTCACTGAAAGCAACAAACACACAGTGAGTGCTAACATGTGCCAAGCCTTACATGCTGGTTGGCATTGTGGAAGACGAGAAGTTGAGTAAGACATGAGTCTTGTCTTCAGGTTACTATCTATAAAAGAATAACTAATGTAATGTCAAGTATAGTAACACTTCACATGTTTTTCTCATTTGATTTTCAAAACAATATTTTATGCTCAATTTGCAATGAAGAATGTAATCTGGCTGCATTAACTTTTACCAGCCAGTGATATTATTCAGAAATGACTATCAATTTTATCTTTTGAATATAATCTTTTCAAATTTGAAAGCATTTATGATCACTTTCCCTTTATCCTATGTGTGTTGAAATTTCATAGTAATGAGTTTTTGTTGTTTTTTTTTTTTTGTCTTTCTTCAGGAGTGGTTGAGGATAGCGTTCATTCTCTTGGGCACTTGGGTGATTTTCTCAGCCAGAAAACTCATTTCCTTTGGTTCTTAAGGGAAAAAAATTGAATTAGTGCCTTGACAATTTTCTCCCTTATTTCCTCTTCTTATCTGGCTATTTTGAACTTTTCTATGAACTCTTATCTCTTATTTCGATACCTGTTTGTCTTCTTATTCTGCTTTTGGGGAAATTTTATCAGATTTATCATCCCAAATTTTTTGAATCTTTAATTTCTATTATATAACTTACTAAAAGCCCTTTTTATAACTGTTCCATTCTTATTGCACCCAATTTTTATTCTATGGAGACAAAATCTCCCTTTTTTGTCCCAGGATTTTTTTTTTTTGAGGTTTTCTTTGTCTTCATGCATCATTTCTTTGCCTCTGAAATCTTCACTTTGCTTGTTTTATATTTTTATTGTATATTAGAAATGCTCCCTAAAGCCATGAAAAATAAGTATATAGATTTTATCAAAAGTTATCTTTCATTTCAAAATAATTGGCCTGAGACACTTAATATTGAGACAGTCCATTTCCTGGAGACACTTAATATTCAGTACCTGCACATCTATAGTGAACTTGCCTTTGACAATTGTGCCAAGAACATACAGTGGAGAAAGGATAGTTTTTTCAATAAATAGTGCAGAAGAATGAAAGTAGACCTTTGTCTCCCATCATATACAAAAATCAAAGCCAATTAGATTAAAGATTTAAATCTAAGAGGTAAAACACGGAAACTACTAAAATAAAACATTGAAGAAACACTTCAGGACACTGGGGTCTGGATAAGAACTTTTTGAGTAATGCCCCCAATCACTGTCAACCAAAGCAAAATTGGGCAAATGGAATCACATCAAGGTAAAAAGCTTCTGTGGCATGAATAAGCCCATAATATATCCTATAGAGAAATGGGAAGAAAGCAATCCACAACCATGTTTTAGCTAGTATTCCAGCCAGTAGAAAAAAATTACCCACCAAGTAAGAGATAAAGCTATAGCAAAGGTATTTCTAGTAGCTTCACCAAGTGCTTCACAAAAATATTGGAATAGTCCTCTTACTTTCCCTCCTTGAATTTCAAGTCTATTAAATTGCTCAGCAGTTAACCAAACATCCACTGTCACAGAGTTGGTCTCAGTACAGATTCATTTAGAGTCTAAAGGAATGTACATACAATTCTGTATCTTTTCTTGCATCTTATGTAGGAACTGTTATGCTTCCCTAATATTTATAATTTTATCAATATATACATTAATAAATACGAAGTTCTGACAATTAAGTTCATGTACTCATCATAGCGTGCTTACATTGGCAGCCCTGTATAAATAACTCAGTAAGGTTTCATAACCTAGTATATCAGTGTCTCATAGCTGTGTTCATGTTCATGGGTGGCAGTGTCTTGCTGACTGGTGTTCATTATTGTTGCGTGTTTTTGTGTGCCATCATGTGAATGTCAGAACTTGAATTAGAATAATGACCAAACATTAAATTTCTTTTTAAACTTGGTAAGACTGGAAAGTGACATCAGGGACATGTTAGTCCAAGTTTAGTGGGATAACACCATGAAGAAAATGGCTGTGTACAAAAGGACGAAATGTTTTTCTGAGGGGAGAGAAACTATCACTGAGGAAGAGAGATGAGGGTGGTCTGTAACAAATAGAACTGATGAAAACATTGCAAAAATTCACCAAATTGTGTGTCAAAATCATTGGCTGACTGTGAGAAGCATAGTAGACCCAGTAAACATCAATGGAGAAACAGTCAGGAGAATCTTAATTGAAAATCTTAGCATGAGAAAGTAGTAGTTCTTGCATGATGGCAATGAACCCACTTTCAAGGCACTGTCTATGAGGGAGGTTTTAGTTATTTGTTTAGCCACTAAATATATGACTCTATTGAAAACAGCCTCCCTACTTATCTGATCTGGCCTCCAAGGACTTTTTTTTTTACCCAAAGATAGAGGAAATACTGCAAGGAAGACATTTTGATGACATTAAGGACACTGACATAGTAGGATGACAGCTCTGATGGCCTTTCTAGAAAGAGAGTTCCAAAATTGCTTATAAGGGTGGCCGAGGCCCTGGTGTCAGTGCCCAGCTTCCCAAGAGGTGTGTGCGGAAGGTGTCTAGACTGATATTCAGCACTTCTTCTATGAAGAGTTTGTGATTTTATTTGTCAGACTTCATACATATTTATAACTCGAAGTTCACACATTTTTTTAAAATCTCAGAATAGATCTCTTAAATGTCCATCCATCGTCCTCTGTTTTCTTTCACCTTACATCTATTTTTTAAGCTTTAATGGGTAACATTATTCTTAGTATTGCTGAATTTCAGGTAACCTGCTTTATCTGTTAATTAGTTAATATCCACCCCATTGATGTATTTTATGGTCTCTGATTATAATCTCCTTAAGCCTTTATTTTTCTAACCTGAAAATCTCCACTTTGGAGATCTTTCTCAAGCAAAAATAAGGTGAAATTAGAAGGGGGCAGAGCTAAAGTACTTGAAAAATTAAAGGATGATCTTTCAAGGAGAAAAATGTAAGCATAAGTAATGAAAAGTGAGAAATAGAATTTAAGTGAAAATACTAGAAAAGAAAAAATTTTTGAAGGAAAGGGAAGAATTTCCCTGCCAATTTCTTACTCACTTGGATGATTTCCTTTGTTTCTTCCTCATTTCTAGGAAAACTGTGCTGTTCTTACATGTGTACTTCACTAGTACCTGCCTTACAATAATGATGGAGACAGAGAGTAATTATTTACAGGTTGCTAAAGAAAACCCCAGAGCAGTGGTTCTCAATAAAGGGCTGTTGAATTAGGAAAGTTGAGAACTACTGCCCTAGAGGCTTAACCTCTGGTGGGAAGGTTTCTTTGCAACATGCCTTACACCATCTGTTCTGCATTGACATTCCTAGCCAGTATGCGAAAGGTCATTTTTTTGCTCTTTGACTGATGCATATGCTGGACTCCAATCACTCCAACAAGAAGTGCATTTGATAATGTAACCCTCTCAGCTCATTACAACCTGTCACTGAAAATGGATTGCCTTGTAGTTGCAAAACTCATGTTCAATGCATTAGCATGAGAGTAACAGCAACAGCTGGGATAAAACCATCTTAGAAAGCAAGAATGTGAAAGTGGGATGGATGGCTAAGAAGTCACTGAGAAACTAGTCGCATTCTTTTTTATGATTATCATTTATTTAAAACAGGCAGATAAAATTTTACATATTTATGATGTACAACGTGATGTTTTGAAGTACAGATGCATTGCAGAATGGCCAGTCTAGCAAATTAACATACCTAATGTCTCATGTAGTTATCATTATGTGTAACAAGCCAGATCCTTTCAGGAAATCTAATGACTAGTGTGTGACAGTTTCAGATCTTTCTGAAACAGAAAGGCATCCTACCTTGATTTAGCGCTCACTCCCATGAACAATCTTTATACATTGTCACCACCTATTCTGATGCATTTCTGAAAATCAAAAGTAAAAATGCCTAGTCCCTTTGTGTAACTTAATATCTGTCTGCTTCTCATTTCTTACCACTGGGGCACCAATTCCCTGATGTCATAAAATTTCTTCTCCCCCAAGCTATTATCTCTTTGGTATTTAACTTGCTTCTAATGGCGTCTAGCTAAAATATAACAAATTTGGGTTTTGTTACTGAATTTATGTTTGTAATCACCCTTTGTTTATAATGAGTGATACTGAATTTATATCTAAAATAATTATATATAGCTTCTGAGCAAAATTTAAATGAAAAAAAGATTAAATATTGAGAAAAATGCTAAGCAAACAATTGCAAGGTACTCTATGTATATGGGGTGAAAATGTGAAAATCATACCAAATATCTGAAATTTTAGAAACACCTTTTTTTATTGTTTCAGGTTAATTGAGGGTACAACAAATTAGGTTATATTGTTTACATTTGTTAAGTAATGCCCCTCTTATAATTGTGTCCCACCCCCAAAGATGTGAGCCATACACAATATTATTGTGCCCATTGAGATAGAGCACACCCATCTCATACTCTCCTCCCCTCCCTCTACTCCTTCTTTCCCCCACACCACACCTTGAATTGATTTGAGTTTTCCTTTTATGTGGGCATGTATTCGACCTTCTACTGGCTTCATATTATAATCGAGTACATTGGATACTTGCTTCTCCATTCTTGCGATATTTTACTAAAATGAATACATTCCAACTCTATCCAGGTTAATATAAAAGATGTAAAATCCCCATCTTTTTTAATGGTTGAAAAGTATTCCACAGTTAACGTGTATCACAGCTTGTTAATCCAATCCAACCTAAACAAGCATTTAGGTTGTTTCCACATTTTGGTGATTGTAAATTGAGCTGCAACCAACAGTCTAGTGCAAATGTCCTTACGATAAAATTATTTTTTCTTCTGGGTAGATGCCTACTAGAGGGATTGTGAGGTTGAATGGGAGATCTAATTTGAGTTCTTTGAGGATTCTCCATACTTCTTTCCAAAGAGACTGTAGTCTGCAGTCCCACCAACAGTGATAAAGTGTTCCCCTCTCTCCACATCCACACCAGCATCTGTAGCTTCGGGACTTTGTGATATGTGTTAATCTTACTGAGGTTAGGTGATGTCTCAGTAAGAGTTTTGAGTTGCATTTCTCTGATGATTAGGAACGATGAGCATGTTTTCATGCTTGTTAACCATTCATTTGCCTTCCTCAGAGAAGGTTCTGTTCAAATCTCAACCATTCATCTGCCTTCCTCAGAGAAGGTTCTGCTCAAATCTCTTGTCCAGTGATAGAAGGGATTGTTTACTTTTTTTGTTGTTGTTAATTTGAGTTCTCTATAGATCCTAGTTATCAGGCCTTTGTTGGGTTCACAATATGTAAATATCGTTTCCCATTCTGAAGTTTGTCTTTTTCCTTTGTTTTTTGTCTCCTTAGCTGTGCAGAAGCTTTTAAGTTTAATTAAGTTCCATTTGTTTATTTTTGTTATTGTTGCAATAGCCAAAGAAGTCTTCTTGATAAAAATCTTTCCCCAGTCCAACAACTTTGAGAATATTTCCCGCACTTTCTTCTAGGATTTTTATTATTTCATGCCTTAGATTTAAATATTTTATCCACCTTAAATCAATTTTTGTAAGTAGTGAAAGGTATGGGTCCAGTTTCAGTCTTTTACATGTGGTTATCCACTTCTCCCAGCACCATTTATCGAAAAGAGATTCTTTTCCCCAGTGTATATTCTTGTTTGGTTTATTGAAGATCAGATAGCTGTAAGATGTTAGTTTCATCTCTTGGTTTTCTTTTCAGTTCCAAAGGTGTATGTCTCTATTTTTGGGCCAATGGAAACACCTTTAAATAGAAATACTATCTACCTGGAAGATTACAGAAAAGTTCTGGAACTTTCATGGGCTGTTTCCTCACTGGTAGAAGAGGAAGTTGACCTCAACAATCTTTCAGTTAATAGTAATACTCATTTTAAAAGAACAATTTTAGGGGTCAGAATTTTTTTTTATTGAATCATAGCTGTGTGCAATAATTCAATCATGGGGTACAGTGTGCAGGTTTCACATACAATCTGAGATATTTTCATCAACCTGATTGACATAACATTCATGAGATTTTCTCATTTACTATGTGAAAACATTTTTGATCTGTATTTAGAAGTTTTCTCCTGACTCTTCAAATATGGA